>SMSQ01020221.1:0-14556 GCA_019453375.1 Ctenoplectra terminalis | reverse complement strand
GTCTGGCAAATTGTCTTTTGCTACATACACGGCTCCACGAACTTTGTCGGAGCTGAACAAAGATGCTAAAAGTTTTTGTTCGTAGGAGAGATTTTTGAAGACATAAATAATTATCGAAGAGCGTACATGGGAAAAAAAAAGAAAGAAAATTGGGTACAGATTCGGAGAGGATATCAGAATTATTTAACTATTTCTGGTTACACCAAAGAATTTTGTGAAGAAAATTTCGTCCCATTTCGAATTGCTCGTGGAATATCGCAGAGTACGAATTGATTTTGAGATCCAAGAAGTTAAAGTGAAGAAACGTATTCAAAGCATGTAGAATTATTCCGAGTATGTGCTGCTCAAGTATGAATCTGAAACATAGTTTGTGAATACCGAAAGCCAATATGTGCTGAGAATGCATATTATGTCAAAGCTGGATAAAAAATTGCCACGCACGGAGTTCGAAAATGTAAGTCACTTTATTTCTATATTTTTCGTCCTAGTTGTAATAATATACTATAGCTGATATATTGCATACAATAATTAGATAAATAAAATAAAAATGAAATCATCCTTTTCTAACTTGAAAAAGAAAAATCCTCCTTGAAGAAGTTAAACTTGCAATTTAACGCGTCGAAAAAGAAACGTCTTCTTGAAAATCCTTCCACGAGGAGGATTGAAAATCTCACTAACAATATTTACTCTGAACCACTACCAATATCGTTATCTACTGTAATAAAAAGGTATCGCGGAACAAAAGATCGCGAATGGTTATTTTCCTATTCTTTTCACGCGTCATTGTTCCGGTTTTCGTTTCCATCGAAATATATTCCGCGCTCTTGCGGCTCTCGCGTGAGAAACTCGATCGAAAAAAGCCAACGAGAAGAATCCTGCTGGATTTCCAGTTAACGGACAATTTTCACGAGCGAACGAGTCTGTATTCGATGTATCGCGCGGCGCGGAACTGGTGCAGCGTAAAAGGGAATTGTTAAAACGCACGGCGAACGTCGTAATGTCGATGCTAATACCAGAAAACAAAGAGCGAAACTGCTTGCAATGCGAGTCGGTAACGATTTTCCTTCGAGAGTAATCTGAAAAAAGGGGATTTTTCGCGATATAGTTTGAATACGTGTGTTTAAGTACACACGTTCGAATATGTGTCACGTGTGTATGTAGAGGATTTTTCAAGCGTGGATAAACGAAGATTAAGAAGATGGTTTATTAAAGAATTTATCGGACTCGTGGAATTATAAAATATTGCTTGGTGAAGTTCTAGTTGGTTGCAACTGACTTCAATTTATTTTTATTTATCGCTCTACTTTGTTTGATCGTCATTTTACAGTATCTAGTTATTGGCTTGCGATCATTTTTAGTGTTTTAACCCTCTATGGCGCCGTGTGACTTAAAAGTTACAGACTAATGTATTTATATTTTGAAAGATTTATTTTATCTAGTTATCACTGTACTATTAAATTTAATTACCGTATTATTGCAGTGATACCGCGGTCCATCTGCAGCAATTACTAGTTTAAAAATTTTCAAATCAAAGTGAAAAATTGTAATTAATCGTAATTTTTTTTTCTGATCAGCAGACAAAATTCGAACTATAGAGGGTTAAAATTAGGGTGAAACTTATATTTGTATAATCGTAGTTTATATAAATTTGTGTAAGTTTGTATTTTTGCGAGTAATTAAAAAAATAAATAATAAAAAAAATAAAATTGAGCAGTGTTATATGAATTATATTTTACGAAAAACCTATTTTTACAAATATATAAATTTTTGTGGATGGTTCTAATTCAATGAATAAATATGTTTAGGAAACTAATACAGAAAAATACTGAGTAATTTTGTATTAATCTTATCCCGTTAGAAAGTTTCAGCCACAAAGATTAATATTTTTGTGAGTGGTAATATTATTATATGATTTTCCCAACTGTCTTGCAAATATTTGCTAATCAAAATAGCATCTAAAAAATGTTTACACACATTATTAAAAACATTAACGTAAATTGATTTCGTTGGTTATCGTTCAAAACTTTAAAAACTATTAATTGGTTCTTAAAATATTTGAATTACTAAATACAGTATGTTCGTCTTCAACTGATTAAACAAATTTAATTTTTTCTTTCTATTTCACAATTAAAAAAATAAATAAAATAAATCTACTAAAAAAAAACAAAAATAAAAATCGACCGTAAATGTTCATCTATAATATTGTTACTCCGTTCTGCTTGATTGAAGTACTAATAATAATTTCAATTCCTAAAATACATACATTTACTCCATCAATTTTTCACAGCTATTAAAAATGCCTGATCCTTTAGAACTCCGTAATAATTAAAAGAAAAAAAAAAGAAAAAAAATTCAGATTATAAGCTATTATTGGACGGTAATAATTTCACGTTACTGTCCACAGAGCCCCTATATCATTAGAATCTCATAACCCATGAAAACGCACGAAAACATATTTCAAGTCAGGCAGCGTGTAAACGTTAAATCAAGATTTAATGCGGCACGCGTGCAAGCCACAATAAATTGTCCATTAAAATCAAACAATACGATACACGCTGCGGCCAAGCGAACTCATTACACATCGCCAGGCTCGATTAACCATCGAAATCACCGCCGATTAATAATCGCGAATCAGCACAAAGGAATATCGGTAACCATCGTAAAATTCCTATTCTTTATTCCTACGAATTTATCGTCGTCCTCGAGTTTGTTCGAATTTGTGAAACGTTACCGCGGATGTTTATGCAGATACAGCATGTTGAAATATGCAAAATAGAATAAGACGGTTTTCCGCGGATAGCAGCGAACCTTATACTGTGCGTTGCCGAGAAGAAATTCTGCGGAATGGCACAGAATTCTTCACGCTAGAACCATCAAAGTGGTAAAAATTATCAATTCACATTTTTCATACGATTTTTATCAATTTGGAACGATGCACTTTTGAAGATTTTTATTTATGTTTTTTTAAATACCTGTCATTTTGACTTCTTAAGGGATTTTCCGTAATTTTTCTTTTTTTTTTAATATAGATAGATAACTATTAGAGAGATAGGAGATTAATATCCTTTCGTTGCCGTGCGTTTAATAAATATTTACTTAATGAAGTTAGTTCAGTTCTCTCTGTCATTTTGACTTTTTGAAGGATTTTCCGTAATTTTTTTTTTTTTTAATATAGATAGATATTTGTTAAAAAGATAGAAGATTAATATCCTTTCTATTACATGCCATTAATATGTATTTTCGTTGCCATGCGTTTAATAAATATTTACTTAATGAAATTAGTTCAGTTCTCCCTGTCATTTTGACTTCTCGAAGGATTTTCCTTAATTTATTGTAAAAAATATAGATAGATAATTATTAAAAAAATACAAGATTAATATCCCTTTTATTAGATGCCATTAATATCTATTTTTCATTGCCACGCGTTTAAAAAATATTTACTTAACGAAGAAATTTTAATTTAGCTTTACATTTCTTTAATATACTAATTGTAACAGTACTCGAAACTGTACTGTTGTTTTATTGTATCTATTAAATACATTGTTACGTTAACGTCGCTTCGTTGCTTATTAAATAAATAAACCAAATTTAATGAACGAATTTGGTACGACAAACAACACCCGTCCAACGATTAACAACAGTCTGACAAACTGTCTCCTGTTCGAAACTCTAACTTGAGTTTAATTGCTCTCTAATCTGACTGAAGCTCAAGCAATTCGGATGTTAACTGACTATTGCTTTCTAAGACTCATTAATTCGAGCTAGTTAATGCTGGAAGCTTGATTGGTTTCGAACTATTAAGTACTTTATTGATGATTAATAGTCGACAACTATCTACCTGACAATACCTTTGAATTCTCGGAACCTTCATTAATTATCTTTCTAATGAAAACTAATAAATATTGAAAATTAATTACCATTGAAAAAGAAAAGGTGGGAATTTAATTGTTTAACTTATAAAGTTTGAAGCGAATTAAATTCTAAGCTGAACAATTAAATTCCAACCTTTCCTTTTTCAACGGTAATTAATTTTCAATATTTATTAGTTTTCATTAGAAAGATATTTAATGGGAGAGGGCACAATACGAGATAGAATTTAATTTATTTTAAACTTTATATCTTCTACTGTGGGATTGGAAGGTTTTATAATATCCTCTCGATAAAGAAAACCAATAAATATTGAAAATTAATTACCGTTGAAAAAGAAAAGGTTGGAATTCAATTATTTAGCTTAGAATTTAATTCGCTTTAAACTTTATAAGCTAAATAATTAAATTCCAACCTTTTCTTTTTCAACGGTAATTAATTTTTAATATTTATTGATTTTCATTAAAAAGATATTTAAAATTAGAAAGCTATTATAAAACCTTCCAATCCCACAGTAGAAGATATAAAGTTTAAAACAAATTAAATTCTAAGTTAAATAATTAAATTCCAACCTTTCCTTCTTCAACGGTGATTAATTTTCAATATTTATTGGTTTTCATTAGAAGATGGCCATTTGAGTTAAGAATTATTAGAGTTTTTTTTTCAATAAAAATTACTGTAAATACCATTACAATATTACATCGGTAACTTAATATTATTATATTTTGTAAAATTTCACGTATTCTTTAAAATAAAACCATGACACCCAGTACTGCAATCTTAAATTAATTTCAAATGGCCATTTGAGTTAAGAATTATTACTCTTTTTTTTCAATAAAAATTACTGTAAATGCCATTACAATATTACATCGATAACTTAATATTATTATATTTTGTAAAATTTCACGTATTCTTTAAAATAAAACCTTGGCACCCAGTACAAGACGCTCTAAATATGCCTAGCAGTCAATAATTTAATAAAACGAAAGAAACTTTTGGGACAACCTAATAAATACAATATAAAAACCATCGAAACGTATAGAGTACAGATTATGTGCAATACAATTTTTTTTTTATCGTACAAAAGAAAAGTAACGTCATCGCGTAGTAGAATTGACCTGTTATAGGAGAATTTTTCCAATTTCTCTTATCGTGTTAGAGCGAAAGTATGTTATAGAAGGTACGCGTTATAGAATTTTCGCCATTTCTCTCATCGTGTTACAGCGAAATCGTGTTGCAAGAGGGTTAGATGTATCTATTATGCAACCAGACTTTTGTACCGAAAGAGAAACATGATTGGGTCGAAAATGACTCAAGGGTTGAAGCATGGTTAATACGTCGAAGCCCCTGCGCCGCATTCAATCTTACTTTCCCGATCCCATTGCGAGATTACGCTTAATCAAACGCGTTCCTATTCATGTTGAAAATCATGACCAGGCTCATCGACTCGATGCGCGAATGATACTGTGATCGCTGTATCCTCGACTTTACGACAATACTAGCTGGCCCATTGAATATCGGCGCGAATAAAAGATGTACGCGCGTTACAACGTAACCAGTGATGGCTGTTCGAACGAGTGCTCTTCGTTTACGTTATTAATTTTTAGATTTTCTGCGTCTCTCGCGTGCTACCTTAATCTGTTACGAGATTTATTCAAACGTTCTGAAGCATCATTTTTTCGCTCATATTAACGATACTTTTGTTAATAGAAAAAATTAGCATAACCATCTATGGGCACTGCGTGATTTAAAAGTTACAGACTAATGTATTTATGTTTCGAAAAATTTATTTTATTTAGCTATCATTGTAGTATTAAATTTTATTACTGTGTTACTGTAATTATACCACGATCCATCTGTAACAATTATTAGTTTAAAAATTTACAAATCAAAGTGAAAAACTGTAACGAATCGTAATTTTTTGTTTGATAGACAAAATTCGGCTCATAGAGGGATAAAGTTTTAACAAAATTTTTTTGTACACTCAAAAAGTGCATCTATGAACAGAGAAATTGTTGTACATATGAGACACTCGATTCCTTGATATTCTAATCCACCTTAATGATACTTGTGTTGATAGAAAAAATTATCATAAACCTTCAACAAAATTTTGTTGTACTCTCAAAAGCTGCATCTATGAACTGAGAAATTATTATATATGTAAGACACTTGATTCTTTGATATTCTAATCCTGAACAATAATTGTAGAAAGCAATAGTTTTTACATTTTGTGAACAGCTTGTGAATATTTTGTGACAAAATTATCATATACTTTAAACAAAATTTTTTTGTACTCTCAAAACCTGCATCTATGAACAGAGAAATTGTTATACATGTGATACACTTTATTTTTTGATATCCTAATCCACGTTAATGATACTTGTGTTAATAGAAAAAATTATAAACTTTCAACAAAATTTTTTTGTACTCTTAAAAGCTGCATCTATGAACAGAGAAATTTTTGTACATGTGAGACACTTGATCCCATGATATCCTAATTCTGGACAATAATTTTAGAAAGCAATAGTTTCTACATTTTGTGAACAGTTTATGAACATTTTGTGAATGTTTGCGGAAAGAATTTTTTTAATTACATTTATGAAAAAAGTATGCAAACCTAATCGGTGTGTATTATAATCAGCGTAAGTGTTCGTGTAAACAAAAGGAGGATCAAGCAAATGCTAAATTTAAAAAAAAGAGTAATTATATTACAAAGAGAAACGCGGAAAATTTAAAGAACCTGTAAAAGAATTTCAGGGAAGTTGGAGAAGCAAAAACTTGGAAGCACGAAAAAAGGAAAAGATGTTACAGAATTCCACTGGATCGGTGAATGTTAAAAGATGCAATAAAGAAAGTTTTATGAACGGAGAACGCATAACTTAACTATGAACTTCAATTTCTAAATTACGATAAGAAATCTAAGTAAACTTATAGAATGCAAGCAGCTGAATGTTTAAACAAAAAAAAAAAAAGAAAATTAAAATCAAATTACGAAGCCAGAATAAACGCCTGAAGAGAACAGAACAAGACAATACATTTTTATTATCTAAAGAAACTTTTGTTTTAAGATTCTAAACTTCAATTTTTATTTTTATGTAGCACTGACCGAACAGAATTAAAAATATCTCGATGAATGAAGCAGAATATTTTATCAAATTTAGAATTATTTTTTCTTATTTTGAGTAACGATCCCAAGTATTGTGAATTTTAGGGACTCCACGATAAGAGATGTGGACAAGTTTTAAACGATTCCGAGGAATATGTGCTAGGATTCAGAGGCTGGAGAAAATTTTACTATTATTCGCCAGCATTGGTAAGGTAGATTTGGAGTCCCCGGGGATTCAGTTTTAGAACTGAAAGGAAGAATATTTTCAAAAGCATTATTGTACACTTGGGGAGCATTAGACATCAGGTTCTTGAAGCACAGGCTTTCGTTAAAAATATTTAATGAACCGCTGAGTAATATCTACGTTCAACTAAGATTAAATATTTTAAGGAAACAAAATTTTTAACCCTTTGCACTCGAGAGGTGACTCTCACTTACCACTTGGATTAATGCAGCGACTCGAATCGCGTGTAATATAATTATTTTATTTCAAATTTTCGTATATTTTAACATTATACAAGACTTAACATTGAATCTTAAGCTTGATAGTTTTGCTTCGTGTGATATTTCAGAAAGCATGTGTCAAAATCGATTCTTTGTTTCTCGGGATAAGTATCGCAAAAATGTGTCTTTCGAGTGCAAAGGGTTAATATAAAATTTATAAATATATAAATTCCTTCAATCGTTGATTCTTCTAATCTGTTACATTGATTAAAAGATAAAGCGTACTAGCGATAAATAGATATAGTGTTTCGTTAATTCTCCTGTCCTATAATTATTGTTTACGTGTAACTTTAATATTTAATATTTGGTATTTAACGTGAGCGGTTTATGTTGACGAGCAAACTCGTTATACGAAGTACCAATATTTTGGACGTAATACCTTATTTTCCCACGGATCTTTTACTTTTGAGTACATTGTTATATTTTCAATAGAAACATGTTACATCACACTTATATTTGCAGTAATTAAAATTGACCCGGCTAAAAGGTATTATTTTCTATTAATTTTTAATTCAGAGTACAAAGGTGCTTTTGATCGAAAAATTATTCAGTTAACGGGTTAATAAATCGAACTGGAAAAGATTTAATTAATATTAGAATTACCAGAACAGTTGAAACGGTCTGTTCTTAATTTCTGATGAAAATTTTACGAATTTGTAATGAAAACTTGTTGAAAGTCACGAAAGAATAAATTAATTATTATTATACAAATATTTAAAACACGAATTTATAACGAATAAATTCACTACTCGTTGAAAGTCACGAAAGAATAAATTAATTATTATTCTACAAATATTTATAACACGAATTTATAACGAATAAATTCACTACTCGTTAAAAGTCACGAAAGAATAAATTAATTATCATTCTACAAATTCTACAAATATTTATAACACGAATTTATAACGAATAAATTCACTACTCATTGAAAGTCACGAAAGAATAGATTAATTATTATTATACAAATATTTATAACAAGAACTTATAACGAAAAAATTCCCTAATTGAAAATCACGAAAGAATAAATAAATTATTATTATATAAATATTTACAACAAGAATTTATAACGAAAAAATTATTATTAATTAATAATATTATTAATTAATTATTATTAATTAAATTAGACCATTTAAAATAAATTTTTAGAAACATCCAGACACCATTCTTTGGTTTCTTTTTTTTCTTCAAATCATTTTCTATCAATTGTATATTTTTCAGTTTATTTAGCACATGTTTTGAAAAGTAAGTGATACGAGTCTAAAAAACCATTCATTTTCTTCCTAAATCGTGTCATTCATATGTACGAGTTAATTATTAATTAAAAAAAAATACAGACAAAATGTTAATACAGAAATATACCCTGCGATCTAACATTGCAATTAATTAATTGTAATTATACCGAATACATGTATCAAACAACGGTTATGTGATGTATGAAAATAGGATGATCGCATATCGAAGACTCACGAGATAACATTACGCGAACGTAAATTTTTGGGCTCGTTCGCTCCTACAGATAATTAGACACTAATATCGTTAATTAAATTTAATATGATCGAGTAAACCTATTGATGCTGCGCGTACCCGATTTCGACGCGTCACTAAACAACGGATCGAGTAACCCTATCAAATTTTGACAAATATATTACTTATCAAACATCAAAACATCGACGAATGCCAATATTAGCCAATGAATAATATTAAGTTATGGTATTCGTCCCATCTCGCCGTCTGAACGGAAATCGATAATTGTGCTCTGTATCAAGAAAAAAATTCGACCTTGATGAAATAGCTTTAAAAAACCGATCGCATTATTAAGTTCTTTTTTTTTTTTTTTTATCGAACTCCGAAAAATGTGGAAAAATCTGGTAAAATAAAATACTTATTTGTTGAAGAATAATGTGATAAATTAGCATCGAAATTAGTGAAACTTTATTATAATTAACGAAAAATTTCGTTTAGATGAATCATCGTAAATGAAGTTTCATTATAACTTTGTTCGTAATCATTTTACGAGGTACAGTATGTGTCTTGTTAATTAGAAGTTTCTCTTGATAAAAATTATTTAATGTATAATTTCTGACAATTTAAATAGTCTATATTTTAAAAAGTTCATAATATATCTAATAAGTATAACTAATTTTTCTTTTTGCGTGATGTATATTTTATTTTATTTTTTTTTTTAAGTTTTAATCAACTGCATTAACTTCATATAGTTATTAGCGACGATGTTACGAGCCGAGAAAATAATGCTACAGAGAATTATTTTGATATAAAGCACCGAGTCGCTTAAAAAGGTGAATACTACATTTGCCGATGATTATTGAGATTTTTATAAAAGGTTTCTTTAATTAAAATAATTAATAATTTGAACCAGGTCACTAATCATCCTTTTCCAATGGCTTTTTTTTTATATTCATAATTAATGTTGCATGAACTGCGAGGTTAATAGCGACAGCATAAAAAATGTACTATATACAATGTTGGTCAATAAATATTATCTAAAATCTATTGCCATCGTTATTTATTGGTTTTGTAAAAAAATGTTTGAAATAAAATTTATTGCGAAATTTGTTGAATGCACCTTCATTTTTGTTGCCTTAAAATTTTCTAAGATATCAAGGTGACTTTGTATTGTATCATTATATCATTTAAGGAATGTATAATTATATTTGATTATTTTTACGTTACACTAACTGAATAATTAATTAAATTTCTTTTACGAATTAGCAAAAATCCTTAATTTTTTCATCTTCAAAGTTCTACTCGATCAGGATATTTAATTCAAATTTATCGCAATGTATTTTTACATTATAGCGCTTGATTAATAAACTAAATTTCTTTTAAGAATTGAAAAAAATCGTTAATTTTTTCATCTTCAAAGTTTCGCTAATAAATTTTTTAATTAATTTAAATATATCGCAAAGTGTATTAGACGCGACTGTAACTAACAAATTAAAAAAAAATATAGCATAAGTTCTGGATAGTTGGACCACATTTTGGAAAGAAGCCATTGCATTGTTAGTTTTTTACATTTCTGTTGTTTCGGACAAATTAAAGCAGCGCGTAATTTCGAATATGTATAAAATACTTCGGGACATATTAAAATATTTATTTCTTTTTTTAATCAAGAAATACCAACATTGCAAATGGACGGCCTCATCCGCATGTTCGGGTTTGGGCGTCCCATTACGAATATCAAAAAATGTAGCTTATAAAAAATATAATACAAGAGAAAATTAGTTGATATGTTGCTTTTTCTTCAATTTTCCACGTACATCACAAATATTCCCCATGCATACAGCATCCATCACGAAGCAACATCCATTTTCGTTTCCAGAGGTCTCGAAATAGCTTTTTTTTTATTTCTACTTTCCAGTATGCGCAAAACTTTAACTCATAATATATATATACGATTTTGCAACAATTATCTATACGAGGATAATAACAACCCGATTTATTTATTTTATTTTGAGATACTAACACTAGGTGGTCTCACCCGATGGTCGAACCATCCCCCATTTACCCTATCACCAAACAAAAAAAAAAAGAAAAAGAAAGAGAAAGAAAAAAAAAGAAAATAAGGAATCAGAATTGTATGTACGCTGCAATAACATCGTCGCACTTGGACGATATTCCATTCGATGTCGCGACTAATATTTCTACGCTCCCATTGAACTAAAACCGTTGTTAACAATGTAGAATAACGAATGATGAGTTCACCGCACTTGTATATATATTATTTAATCTTTATAGTACGAATTTTGTTTGCTTATCAGAGAAAAGAACTATGATTGATTACAGTATTTTACTTTGATTGCAAAATTTTTTAAGTAATAATTGCTATAGATGGATCGTGGTATCGCTACAATAATACAGTAACAAAATTTAACAGTACAGTGATAACTAAATGAAATAAATTTTTTTTAATCTGAAGTCACATGGCGCCATAGTGGGTTAATTCAACCAGTTAAGTGTGTTTGACGACTATATCCATGATGGAGATATGGCAGAATTTTGTGTCACAACGGCTATATCCGTCATGCGTGAAACTTTGTTACAATTTGATATTTAAATTGTAATTTTGGCCAAAACTAAATCATATCCATAAATTTTTATATTTTTAAAATGTTCAGAGGTAAAGACGAAATAAAACGAACAAATAAAAATAGTAAATAATTCGAGTTGGGTTCATAACTTCCTGAGAGCTAACTATACCCCTCGTCGCTTCATTATCGCGGCACACACTGGTGCGCGCTTTGCAAAGAGATCGCCACAGTTAACTGGTTAAACTCCCATTTGGACTTAACGTCACGGAATAAAGTTCCATCTTGAAAAATGGAGATGACCTCGATATCTCTAAAAAAAAAATGACTTAAAAACAAAAATATTTTTAGCATCGTATGAGCCCCATTGAACCACTCAAGTTTAGTTTTGAGTCGTATTACAGTTTCTTCGTATCTCTTCTGATGTTACGATGTGTCTGATATCCTGTTGTATCGTTTCCTGTTATATCGTTTCTGATAATAGAGTTTCCTCGTGTTTCTGATGTTTCTGATGATTCTACTGAATCTGATGTTTCTCGCGTACTTTTTCTTCCGATTCCGATTTTTGCGCGTCAATTTATATCCTAAAATACTCTCGCGCTCCGTCTTGATTGATGGAAGTCGGAAGTGTAAAGATTTTATGTATCACCGGGTATGTTTGAACGAGTGATTGTTGAATGCGTGCAGTCGGGGTCGTCTCGCGACGGTATGACGACAGTATGTCACTCGAGTGGTTGGTTGGAAAAACTGCGTGAAGTATAGATGGGTGATTGTGGCGTGCATGTGGATAGTGTCGTCTTACGCCTAGGCGGCACCGGAATGTTTAGGAAAGGGTAGCAGGAAAAGCGAATGCGTCGGGGGTAAAGTATGTACGTGACTGATTGAGGTTTGACCGTGGATGCAAGGATCTGAGTGCGACAGAGAAAGGATGCATGGGTAAGAAAAGATGGAACGATTGGGAATGGGTAATATAAGGGTGTGAATGTTCGGGCGCGTGGCAGATTATGTTTGGAATTGTAAGGAATTGGTGACGGTAGAGTGCTGATAAGAGTATAGAATTTATGAATTGTATACGTTTATTAAATATATAGTTTATGACCAAGTGTCAAGAGAGTTAAATCATTTACCTCTTTTACAGAAGGGAAACGGTAAGGAATCGAAAATGATGAATTGTAACTGGCGATAGGATAAAGTGATGGAGAAACTGAAGGTGGATGAAGTTTGAGATGATAAAAATTGGAACAAACCCTGGAAGGAAAGGTGGTGGAAGCGACCAGGCTGAGAAGTTCGGTATGAAGTTTTATGATGGGTCCGAGTTTACGAGTTTATGAATGTTGGTTGTTCGGCTACGAGACCGAACAGCACTCGTGAAATAAAGTTGCCCCCGTCCTACTATAAAACACGTCGCTCCGATCCTTTTGTCCAAATTTCAAACCCAACCTCCCATTTCCAATGAATCAGAGTGTCCACGTTCACTTCCAGTCACTCGATACTCCACCTCGATACGCCCATCACTTTCACCCCCATGACCATCAGCAACGCCACGTTTGGCGCATCCTGTAACGTTTCGCTCGTGACCCCAGTCATAGGCACCGCGGCGTCCCGCGGGGGTGGCAGTTCCGGCGATTAACTAAACTTCGAATCGATATATTCGAGCGCGTGAAAATCGGCGACCTCGCCTTTGTCCCTCGATCACGGATTTGTTGTAATACCTCCGGGAAACTCGTAAATTAACGATCGGCCTCGACTTTCGAGCGGTGTCACGGACGACGGCATAACACCGGCTAAACCGGCACGCCGCGAACGAAACATTGACAGTTCTGTGAAAAAAAAAAAAAAAAAAAATAAGAGAGGAAGAAAAGAAAAAAAAAGGATAACCCGGGAGGGAAAAGCGATTTCGAGCTCGTCCGTAGCGTATTTTATCGGCCTGGTCATCCTGTTCCTCGCTTTGTCTCGTTCCGATGCTCTTTTCTTCGCTGATATTGTTTTTTTATAAACTGCTCCGACAGAGACGCTCGTTCTATTCTTTGGCCGCGTTCCTCTTTTAGGGGCGAGGTTTAATTCGAACGGTTACGCCGTTCGAGAAATTATTGCGACGATAGGGAGCTCTACAGCGAGGATTTTTTCTCTTTGCTCTGCGTGCGATTGTATTATACTTTGCTTTCTTGTTTTTTTTTTTTTTTTTTGGAAGAGGTCCTTGACTTTTTCTTTGATTAAAACGTGTATGCGAGTATGAATATGTTTATTTTGATTTCCGTCTAAATATACTGTATTCTGTATTGTGAATTCTGTCTAAAAATAAAATAAATTCATAGAGAGAGTGGATTTTTCAACGGTAGTTTTCTACGATTATGCGCCGAACGAGTGAAGATCTGTTGTGTTTTTAACCCTTTGCATTCTGAGTCACGATCGATATTTTGTCCCAACTGGCTCGTTTTTGATAAGCCATTTCTAAAAGCTGTATTAAATTTTGTCTTAATTTTGATACTTTTATATTTAGTAACACGTATGCATTGATAAAAATCGACGAAATTTATTTTTAATCAGAAAGAACGTGTTTTATATTATGAAACTGAGAGGAATGGAGCGAAGTGGAATGTCGAATCCAGCTCGACATAGGAGCGCAAAGGGTTAAGAATTAGCGTGTTTCTCTAAACACAACGTTGATGATTATTATTAGCGAACTGTTTGCTATCGGGTTGTAGCATTTGCACGAATTTCTTTATTTACAATGACACAATACTATAATTAAACCCAGAATTACAATCGGAATATCAATAATTAATTTGCTCAAACGAAATAATATTGATTTTCGCAATGAGACGAAGTAATTAACATCGAAACCGATAATTACCAAATTCAACTAATACATCCTACAAATTTAATAACCGAAGATCTACATTAAATTATAAAGCATCCCGTAATATGTTACGAATCATAAAATAGGACGAGTTTATTTTTTGATATCGTACGAGTCATTGGTATAATTTTTTTTCAACTTACAGTAGACTCCTTTTTAACTGGCTTACACCC
>SMSQ01020220.1:0-17046 GCA_019453375.1 Ctenoplectra terminalis | reverse complement strand
GCAGTTTAAATTTTTTGTAACGATAACATATACAGCAACAATGACATCAACAATGTCGAATTTTCATATTTAATGTATAACTATGTTTATATTTAGTTTGTAAATATACATATTACACATTTATGTGAAGAAAAACATTTTTGTTAATGAATATAATATTTTGTGACAGTCATAGCGACTATCTACAAATATCGCGGCGTATATTTTAATGATTTCATGCGAGTTTACCGCAGTTAAAGTGTTATATTATTGAATAAAAAAACGTTTACTACAGTACAAAATAATAACTTTTATTTTATTAAACTTATCACGTTTTCTAAATTATACTATCACAATACTTCTCAGGTCATTTAAATAACCAAAACTAATGTCAAACTATTAGATACCACAAGAAAAGTCGAGAGAATTATTGAATTATTATAAATACGATATTTATTAATTATTGTATATTAAATAATTCTTTTTCGATCTGAATATAGTACAACATATATTAATAAATGGTTCCCATACTTAATGCTTTTTTTACATAATTTCTACTGGCACGTTTCCTATGTAACGTCTTTAAAACAATTCACTATTATTATAGTGAATATAATAATCTATATAATACATATGTAATTATATTTATTATCCATTATATTATTCATATATTATACTATTCATGAACTTCTGTGAGTTCATGGAAAACCAAATAAAATAAATCCACATCCACATATTTTTTCTGTTTCCACGACCGCTATATATTTCAAAAATTTTCAAACCTTTTTTCAAATTATTTCCTGTACCGCCCATGCACCCGAAGTTCAGTGCGTTATACAGTTCGAAAAAAATCCAGCTTTCTATTCGCCGAATCAAACGCGGTCAATTGATACATCGTGCTAACAGAATTTGATCACCATCGCAATCGCATAACAAACACACGGACAATTTGAAAATAGTATCTTGCAGTGATCAGATTGTCAACCCAGATTATCGGAGAAATAACATTCGTGTAGGTCATGGCCTCGCAGCAACGAAACGACGAAAAAATTCCATTCCATGATTGTAGAACGCAGCAAGATGAATGGCCGCAATGAAATGGATTCAGGATTCGTCAAATAATAAAGCACGATTGTTCCGGGATAGTCGTCGACTTAATTGATCGATCACCAGAAAGGAAATGGCCCTTCCACTGGTCGACTCGTGGCCCTGAATAATTTAACGAAAACCTTTAGTGGTCCCTGAATTTTCCTGAAGGGAAGAACGAGACCGTTCAGGAATGTGATTCCGTCGGCAGGACCTTCGAAGGAGATTGAACGAGCACACTGCATAGCGCAAATTGATGTCCTGGCAGGGTTCTGTGGGCTCTTGCATATTCGGCAAAATTGGCGGAGCTATTACGTACGATTAAACCGCCGCGTTAATTGCGATTTTTCTCTCGCTAGAATTCGATTAAGGAGCCATCGCTTTTATGAATTCTCTGAACAATTTCACTGCTAAATTCACGACTTTGGATTCAATTATTCGAAGCAGTCTGCGTATTGATTTTAAGTTTCAATCCATTGTTGTCATTGAGACGACTTGGAATCGGAAAGTATTAATTCCTTTTTTCTTTCATCGTCGATTCTGGAAATATAAGCCTTCCTGAATAATTTAACGTAGTTTTTGTTTAATTCCTAGCACTATTTTATATAATTTATATCATTTTAATATAATATATTGTAATGTAATATAATATGTAATTTATATATATTATAATATATAATCTGATATTTTAATAACAATGATGACTAATAAATGAATTAATGCTGTTTTTCAAAATAATAGCTCTTCTATATTCTGATCTATAATTAATCCATTTTGACTGATTTTCTCAAGATCAGAAAAATTAGATTCAATTAACACTAGAATTACCGAAATGGTAAAAATGATTGGTGTGTATATTTTTATATAAATTCTAGAAATTCATGATGGTAGATTTATAGGAATTTTTTGTGATTTTCTGCAACGAGTACACATGAAGATTTATTTTCTTTGCATCCTATATTTTTTTTAAATACCTATTATTCTGAATTTTTTAGTATAAATAGCTATACTTCAATCGTCGGTATTTCTAGTGTCAATCTTTTTATAGTGATTCCTAAAAAGTTGTTGAACATACTAAATATACGAATTTGAAAAATAATGTTTCTGAGAAAAAAAAAAATTAACACTCATCACTTTCTGAACTATTCTTTATCGATATAATTTTTTTTCTTAATGATTTATTAAAGAAACCTTGCATTTAATTTATATGAAATTATTAAAGTACTCGGTCAGAATTTGAATAAAATTGCTTCAGTGGTTTGGAAAAAAATAGGTCGCGAAATTCGCAAGTTTTCCATAAGAATAAAGCTAGTCTTTTTGAAATGAATAGAAAAAAAGAAAATGCAGAAACAACTGTATACAGTACATAAAACTTATAGGAGAAATTTAACTTCTGTTGTTTAATAATTTTTTATCATTTCTGAATATGCAAAATTATTTAAATATTTCTTTTAACGCAATTTCTGTTTCACGTGTTCTCCGAGTATTTCCAGCTTTAATTAACCGTTTTGGGTAAATACTTTTTTTTTACATTGAAAAAGCTTCAAAATTTAATTTTTTGTATTTTTTACTAAAATGACAGAAATGAACTATTTGGATAAAAAGAATAGTTATGTTTCGAAGTGAATAGAATGAGATTTTTATCGAAAAACGGGACAAGAAGTTACGATTGAAACGGATCTCATGCAAAACGGCGTTTTGCGTTCGCAAGGTTTGTGTAAAAAAACTACGTTTTCACGCAGAATCACGCAAATCTAACAGCGCTTTTTGTTCCCTTTTTCTGAATTCGGCCAATATTTTGTTCGTTTTTTGTGCACCAGCTCTTTGTGCACCTGCCGAGCCTTCCATTCGAGCGGGTTACACTGATTGGTTTCGTAACCATTGGCCTGTGAAACAAGTAGATTGCTCCGGAGAAGGAGCAAAAAAAAAAAAGGAAGAAAGAAATGAGGAAGAAACAAGATCGCTTTTCGGAAAGGACAAACGACAAGACACCGAAACTAGCACTGTACTTAAATGATTTAACGTGAGCCGTTCATTTACGAACAATGGAGTCGTAATTTTGTACGTATGCCGCATTTCAAATATATCATTTGTGGAAAGCGAACTACCATGAGGAATAAAAGGATAACAGAAATAAGTATAAAAATATTTGATTCTACTTCTATTTGAGTGAACTGTTAGGATTTAAAGTTAGGTTTAATATCGAATTTCAACTGAATTTCTCTGGAAACTTTATTTTGCAATAATCCAGTGTGAAGAAAATCGAATAATTAGAACAGACCAAAATACAGATTATTAGGTACATATAATTAATTCGGTGCCTTCAGGTTTAGCACTAGAATTATCGACAGTTACAGTACTTATAATTATTTGTAATAAGAAATTAAAATTAATGTTATATGAAAAATTACAGAATGCAGAGGAGACAAACTTTTATCTATATGTTTAACAGAAAATTACGAAAAATTGCCAAAAGTAGTTTACAGTAAATTAAGAATTTTGGTAACGAAATTATGTAATGGTTACAATTAAGATACATATTCAACAAAAATTTTCAGTATTCAATACAAAAATTTGTTTTCTCTGTATTTTGGCGTTTCAAATTACCAACCTTAACATAAAAAATATATAATTTTACATTGCTAATAACATAACCTGAAAAGATAGACTATGAATTTTTATTGATAATCAATAGACTACGGATTTTTATGCATTTATGGAATAATTGAAAACTCAAAAATGCATAAAATGCACGTAATGAGCACAAATATATAAATGAACCCAAATTGTAATACTCATTACAATATTTTGTGAATAAAACAATTGCCTATCTAGCTATTTTTTTTTAAATTATACTGATAAAAATTTTAATTTGTATAAAAATCCGGTCTACTAATTAATATACAGTAAAACCCCGTTTATCCGGATTTACGGTTTTTCCGGACCCCAAAATATGATATATATTTGTCACACTGTAGAACGGACAACAATCTTTTTTTTAATAACTGAATATTTTACTAGTATACGAACAATTTAACCCTTTGCGATCGGCAGATTTCGCTTTTGGGAGTACCAGTAGGTCGGAGCAAATCTATCGTTTCGCAATTACTTTTCCGTACAGGATTTAAAGTCAATATATGGATATTTCTCTGAACAATCATAGATTGTTATCTCGTAAATCGACCGAAGCATTTGAATCACGAGGCATAGGGGACGATAGCGTTTTGTAATTTTTGCGATTTTCGAAGGTTCCCGCTGCGGGGTCATTCACTTCTACGACTATTTAAAAATGTCCTCGCTACAGGAACACCGACTTCTACGACGATTTAGAAATATCCCCGCTACGGGGACACCGACCGCAAAGGGTTAAATGGAGAGTAACATTTATAATTTTTCTCTTTGCAATGGATTAAGACAAGCGCTACCGCGCCGTCTGGGTCTTTTCGTACTCGTTTAGAGAAAGCGCGGTTGCGCTGCTCGGGATTTTTCGACAGTACTTTTTCAATACCCCTTGGGACCCAAACGGTTAATAGATATTAGTAAAAATACTTACTTAATACGTTGACTGCCATGCTGAAATCACATGTTTTGCTCAGGACGCCACAACGGTAGATAGAAGATTCGACAAAAATTAATCTCATTTTTGATCTTCTAATAAAAATTTTTAATCGTTGAATAGTGCACACTTTGTTTCAAAGTATTCTCTAATAGCGATGATGATGCTAAAAATTCGTTAACTATCAATGTTCATTTAATTTTTACAATTATAAACATTTGAAGCACTCTGGTCACCGATGACCACCGTGGCGCTACAGGAGAAACAATCTCCGGTCACGTATGACCACTGTGGCAGCCAACGTGTTAAAACTCTGTTGAATTTATTTTAGAAATAAATATTCAACAGACACCGCTGGACCAAAAATTTTCCAACTATCAGCAGTTCCTTGCAAATAACCGAAGGATGGCTTCCCTTTAGCTCGTCACCGAAACTCGACGTATCATCGTAGAACGTTACACATAGATACACGTAACAGTTGAAGTTTGAACGGTACACTTCAAGTTCAGTCTCCCTAGGAAGTACGGTTATCGATGAAATGATAAAAGACGGTAGACAACGTGACGGTAGCTTTCCGTATTAACTATAAACAAACGTTTGTAGTGTGTATATGGGAAATGAAGCGTGCGTAGAAATGAGGGAACGAGGAGGCTCCCGAGAGCGATTCTGCTTTTGATAGGTTGCCTGCGCATGACGTTTCGATAAACAGCCACCGTTTACATACTTTCCTTCTCTTGTTCGTTCTCTTCCGTTCTGTTCGTTTCGGCTTGCCGGATCATGCAAAACATCGCGTGTAACTTGTCACGGATTATCCTGGATGGTGTTTTGTTTTTTTCTCTTTCGTTTTGTTTTGTCGCATACCATTGTACGAAAATGTCGGCGACACGCCAAACAACACGAAGAAATAAAATTCTTCGGTAAAATCTTACAATCTGGTGCAGCGTGAACTTTTTACTCTGTAAATGCCCGTCGTAAAACTGATAATTACATCACGAGTTTGTAAAATATTTGAAAAGTTGAGCGACGTGGCAGTTGTATCAAAGTTTGAGTTTGAGAAATATTACAGTAATATTGTTTTCGAATTTTAATTGTGCTTGGGTGACTTAGGTTACTTGAGACTTGTACAAATTTAATCCTCTATAGCCCGAATTTTGTTTGTTTATCGAAGAAAAAATTACGATTGCTCACAGTTTTTCACTTAGATTTGAAAATTTTTAAACTAATAATTGCTATAATAATACAGTAATTAAATTTAATATAACAGTGATAGCTAGATAAAACAAATTTTATAAAATATAGATACACTAGTTTGTAACTTTTAAGTCACACAAAGCCATAGACGGTTAAATTTTATCAAGTCTTAAACGAATCAATTTGTGGAAAAATATTTATAATAAATACTACTATTTTACTTTTTATAGTGGATAAAATTTAAAACGATCGTCATATGATACAAGTAATTTATGGCATGCTTTTGGAAAAAGGTGTTTATTAACACTAGATTTACGGAACCCGTCAATTTGACGGAATTCAGATTTCGTGCTTGAGTTTAGGAATCATGCGTGCGGAAAATGTAAACTCAAAATGATAATTATATAGAAAAATGTATTAAATAAATCTCTGTTTATAGAAATCTATTAATTCGAAGCAAACCGAACTAATGATATTACAAAAAATTTATATTTCAATCTAACCATCAAAATGATCCAATCAACGCCCGTAAACCTAGTGTTAATAATCACGTTTATTAATTTTCAAGGAATCAAAATTCTGGTTTATCCGTGTTTCGTGTTTGAATATACACGAACACCACTTTATATTAGGTTGATAAATATTTTATCGGAAAAATAAACGACAAAGCAATAGTTCTTAATATATCATTTAATCAAATGAACTTTTTAAAATCTTATTAAACGGACAAATTCGTTGCACGAAAATACAAAATTCTTCCATTTATACCATTTCTCTGACTCTACTAATTTTCGAGATATAAGGCGAAATACGTATGCAACCTCTAACTTTCAGGGCGGTTTTCACCCTTTTAAAGTGGATATCAGCAGCTGAAAAAAAACACGGATTGAATATATATATTTTTTCAAACTACTACATATGAAAATTTCATCAAAATCTGTGATTAACATTTGAGAACCTTCCTTTGTACGTCTTTTGCAGATTACTGTATACAATAGCTACAATACATATTTGAACGTGACCACATTTTCTAACCAAAACAGTTTTTCCTAAAGTTCTATAATAATTGCTATATAAATGATAATAAAGTTTGATTGTCATATAGAAGTACTATTATACGAAAGGAAATTTAATATCGTTCGGCCTAATTAATCACTAGGTAAATGCCAAAATAAATACAATTATGCGCAAACTTTTTATTAAGAATAATAAAATAGTTCCCTGGAACGTCTTTCTTTGTATCACTCTAACGTATATTAAGTACCGGAAAAAGTTTGTGCGGATTTATGGTGTACAATTCAAGGAGTCCGAACTTTCATGAGATGTAATTTTATTTAATAAAGGAATCGTTATTAATTTCTACCGCTCTTCTTCAATGTTTCTATCACTATAAAAATCTTGAATTTTGATTACAAAAAATGAACTAACTATTGCTTCGATCTCGTTATTGTTTTGAATTTTTACGAGTTTGAAATAGACTCGAATCATTTTGGTATGTTCTTTTTTTTAATAAGAGAACGATCCCGATAAATACTGCTCCGATAAATAATACACTCAAAATTAAATTCATAAATTATTATTCGCTTGTATAGAATCTTCAACTTTGGATAGATAACGGAACATTGAAAGAAATGAAGAATCGAAGTAATGTACACAAACTAAATGGACAAAATCTTCTAATGATACCGCCATTATTATATTATACAGGGTGAGTCTGTTAACGTGACGACCTCAAATAACTTTTGAGGTATTCGTTTTACGAAAAAATGTTTTATACAAGAGTTGCATGGTACCTTAGCGGACATACGGTGGTCTTATCTATTTTGTATTTCCTAATTTGTTTATTGAGATATTAGGGTCACCTTCAGTTTTTTAAATAGAATGTGTCATTTTTTTCCGGATTCTGGTAGACCATCAAATTCTGCGCAAAAAGGTGTTATACAACATGGTAGTTGCGATGAATAGTTACTGAGATATCTTCAATAAATAATCTGTTCGGGAGTACGCTGGATCGGACGTGGCAGTAGCATTAGTTGGCCAGCTCGATCACCAGATTAAACGCCGCTGGAATATTTCCTTTGAGACACTTTGAAGAACTAAGTTTATCGCGAACCACCAACAACAGCGGAAGATATGCGAGAACGTATTATTAATGCATGTACTACAATAACTACAGAAACACTTAAAAAAATTGTTCAATCATTCGCCATTAAAGTTACTTACTTTTGCTTAACAATCATTCGCCATTAAAGTGTTAATACCTTTCACGTATCTCTTTTTATTTTTTTTAATTACATAGAATCACGCAATTACACATATAAAAGTAACTATTCGTCTGAAGTACCAAGTTGTATAACACCTTTTTGCGCAAAATTTGATGATTTACCAGAATCCGGAAAAAAAATTACACATTCCATTTAAAAAACTGAAGGTAACCTTAATATCCGAATAAACAAATTAGGAAATACAAAATAGATAAGACCACCGTATGTCCCCCAAGGTACCATGCAACTTTTGTATAACGTAAAACGAATACCTCAAAAGTTATTTGAGGTCGTCACGTTAACAGACTCACCCTGCATATAAATATTATATATATATTATATAAAAATAATTTTTTCAGAAAAAAGAACTTTTTCCGACACCTAATATTCATATATTTTCTTTTCCTCGTTCCAAACAGAATTAATGTTTAAATTTCTAAGTAAGAATTTTTTATATTTCCAATTAATATATTTAGGAAACAATTTCCTTCGACAATCGGAGAAAATGAGTATAGAAATATAATTCGTGTAGCAAAGAGCATCGCGTACTGAATAAATTCAGATTTTCCAATGAAAATGTATAAAAGCGTAAATCGTGCCGAGTTTTCGTTCCGTCGATGAGACAATTTTTTTTATCGAGCTGATGCACCGCATTGAATCCGTCGAACGCATAAAATCGTTGCCACGCTACTGCGATTTCGGCGCATTTTGCTCCCCTTTGGCCATTATATTACCCAACAAGTTAATTGTCATGCCAGTTCAAATATTCATTATGAACCAGTTAACGCGTCGCTGCTCCATCGACTCAATTTCGCGCAAACATTTTCCAATTTGCCGAAACAATCGGCGAGCTTTTCGCATTGATGCGGAAATACGAACCGAATTTTTTTTTACCAAGGAACGATTACCAGCTCCAATGTTTGTTATTTGCTTACATTCTTTCTGTGACGTTAGATTTGCTCGTCGATTTAAGTAATGAACAAAAATCCATTGGATACGGTTGATAATAAAAACAAAACACGACGTTTGTTTGTCGGTAGCGTATTCTCGTTTCGCTTTATCTGAAATTAATCTATAACTTTGTCGATTTAGTGGTAGGTTAGAATCTGATTTTTTTAATTCTTGGAACTCGAGTCTGTAAGTTTGTAAAATTTCGAGTGTTTCGAAATTTTACAAAAAATTACCAAGAAGTTCCAAGAATTAAAAAAATTAGATTCTAACCTAGCCCTAAATTAATGAAGTTTCGAAACTCTTGAAATTTAGAAACTTGAAGTGCTAATTTTCTTTTCTAAGTCAGTAGACACCTATACATTTTTTACAAACTTCTTATTAAAGTGAACTTACAGTAAAATCTTTAAAAGACAGAATAAATTGAAATTCTGTACAACGTAATGAATTACAGCATAGCAGATTCATTTTATAACTATATTTTATAATGAAGTTTGCTTTATTTTAAATATGCTAATTGCATGTGTCCGATGACTTATGGAGAAGATTGTATATCCTCCAATTTTTTTTATATAAATATTTAAATACAAAATTTTAAAACATTAAAGTTATATTATTAAAATTAATAATTACCAAAATATTTTTAGAACTTTATAATATAACATATTTAAACACAAAATTTTAAAATGTTAAAGTTATATTATTAAAATTAATAATTACCAAAATATTTTTAGGACTCTATAATGTAACATGTTTAAATACAAAATTTTAAAACTTTAAAGTTATATTATTAAAATTAATAATTACCAAAATATTTTTAGAACTCTATAATGTAACATATTTAAATACAAAATTTTAAAACGTCAAAGTTATATTATTAAAATTAATAATTACCAAAATATTTTTAGAACGCTAAAATGTAACGTTCCGTTTATCTCTACTCAATTTTCCTCTACATAGTTTATTTCAAACTAACGATGTACTTGAAAATTTATTTGACTTGCACAAATTATACCAGGATTTAGCGGTCTTCATTAAACGTTGAAAATATCAAATGTGAAATGGTCGATCAAGTGACTCAATATAATCATCGAGCTGTCGTGCTGGGACAATTTTCATTAATATAATTCATCGATAAACGAAATATTTCCATCGATGCACTGATTAAACAACATTATTGTTTATGAGACTCAAAAACATGTGTATGTTATATTTTTCGTTAAAAGTAGTATAAAAGTATAATAAATGTTGATTTTCTTTAATTTGTGGATAGTTGTATACTTTTAAATATTCACGAAGTTTTACAAACAATCATAGTACTTCGTGCAATTTACTTTATTCACTGTAAAGTTGTATATTTTTATTTTTGCGATTCATAAAATGATCGAATAAAGAAATGATTTACAGCTTAAAGGGGATGGTACGATTTTATACTCTCCCAAACCAAGCTTTCGAAATTTGTGATATTTTGAAAATTGATATATAATTATTTTACATTATGCAGATTTAAATATTTTATTGACATTGACATCTTTTGAAAACTGTATTCTTCAGGAATTTTTACAATCTTATAAATCACCTTCTTTAGAAGAATTTTAACATTATAGTTATCTCAATGCGAAATTTTGAACAAACTGCAGTTCAGACTTGCGAAAAGTTTACCTGAAACGAAAAAAAAAAAAAAATAACAATTTGAAGGGATGGATTATTTAAACTATTTTATTACTTAAATGAAATTATGGAACACGATTATTAAATCAAAATAATTTTATTTTATGTAAAGATCAATTAATGATTTTTAAATCATTTTTTTAGTTAATTTCTGTAATTAAAATAACAGATAAGACATGCACGATATACATTTCCTTTGAATAATATATGTGTGAGTCATTTATCCAAATAATAATTTAATAATTTATAATAAAATATGTATGAAACATTAATTCGAATATTAAATAAAATAAAAAAAAATATATTTGATTCGATAATGAAATGATAAAATAATTCAAAGAAAAATCATCTGCATGTTCAAATAAACCAACGTACAATTATTTGAGAATACCTTTTAGCAAAATGAAATATATTATTTAAATAATGCCGAGTTCTGCTACAGTTTCCCCATGATGCATAATTACGCAGCATCAATCGATTGTGCCCAAAGGATTTATCAGTCTGCGTCAGATGTATGTTCATGGTTTGTGGTAACATTTCAATATTTGCGTTTCATGAAGGATGAAAAACGGCAGAGAAACAGGAAATATTGTCACACGAAACACTGCATAATAACTGTGTTCGTTATTTCGTCATGCTTGTCAGTTATCGCGTTTACTCCTGACAGAACGAAAAACAATTTACTGTTAATGATAACGCAATTTCGAAACACTTTCAAGCTCGAAAAAATTAATTATCTAACATAATAATTTGACAATTACAAGCAGTAAATAATAAGAAAGATAATTGAAAATAGCTGTTATCAAAGAGAGGCACAGATGGAATAAACAGGGACTGAATCAAGTTTAAAGAGAAAAAATAGGATATAGGGAAAGTCTAGAATAATTTAACCACTTTTTGGAAAGAAGCCATTGCATTGTTGGTTCTTTATACTTTTATTGTTTTGGATAAATCAAAGCAACGCATGAATAATTTAGAATATATATAAATTACACTTTGTGAGGTATTAAAGTTTTTATTTCTGTTTTTAATCAAGAAATTGCAAAATTGCAAATAGATGGTCTCAGCCGCATGTTCCGGTTAGAACGTCAACTCATTATTGGTGAAACCAACCATGAAAAATACTAAAATATATATAATAAAAATATAAAAAATATATATAATAGCTTATACAAAATATAATACAAGAGAAAATTAATTAACACGTTGCTTTTCTTCAATTTTAACGTTACAGTCATCATGCTTATTGAATAACTATATTGTAATACATACTATATACATATATAATTAAGGTAAGTTCGGGATTGTTAGACTACTTTCTGGAAAGAAGCCAATGGATTGGTGGTTTTTTACAATTTTGTTGTTTTGGGTGAATTAAGGCAGTAAGTAATTTAGAATATGTATAAATTATACTTCGCGATGTATTATAATATTTATTTCTTTTTTTGATCAAGAAATACCAAGATTGCGAATGGACGATCTCAGCTGCACGTTTGGTTTAGAGCGTCAACCCATTACGGGTGAAACCAATTATGAAAAATACTAAAATATATAGCTTATGCAAAATGTAATAGAAGAGAAAATTAGTTGACACGTTGCTTTTCTTCAATTTTAACCTTACAGTCATCATGCTTATTGAATAACTATATTGTAACACGTACTGTATACATATAGAATTAAGATAAGTTCGGGATTGTTGGACTACTTTTTGGAAAGAAGCCAATGGATTGGTGGTTTTTTACATTTTTGTTGTTTTAGGCGAATTAAAGCAGCGCGTAAGTAATTTAGAATATATGTATATAAATCATACTTCGCGACATATTAAAATATTTGTTTCTCCTTTTAACCAAGAAACACCAATATTGCAAATGGATGGTCTCACCTACATGTTCGGGTTAGAGCGCCCACCCGTTACAAGTACCAAAAAATGTAACTCATGCAAAATATAATAGAAGAGAAAATTAGTTGACACGTTGCTTTTTCTTCAATTTTCCACATAAATCACAAATGTTTCCATGCTCAGAGAATCCATCATGAAACAACGTTCACACCTTACACATTTAATCCAATCCTCGTTTGCGGAGATTTCGAAATAGTTTTTTTAATTTTATTTTCTAGTATACACGAAACTTTTAGTGCAATTTATAATATATATATATACGGTTTTGCGACAGTTGTCAGTACGAGAATAATAATAAGCCGATTTAGTTGTTTTATTTTGAGGTATTAGTACTTGACCGGTCTCTCCCGGTGGTCGAATTCTCCCGAACTTATCTTAACTGTAGGTTTAATCATTGTAATTTTTTTAAGAAAGTAAATTTTAAACGCACGGTTGTTACAATATATAATACTCCTAATAAATAAGCAAATGATGTATAACAATCTACAGTAAACTACCGTATAACGCGAGTTCTTACAATGCGAATCCCTGTAACATGACAAAGATGTTGCGACTACTGTTTTTAAATAACGCGATTTTTAATACAACACGCTACATAAGAAAATCCGTGAATTCTTAACTAAAAATTAAATTTGTAATTATTGAGCATAACATTGTTACGTCAATCGTTACCGATTCCTTTTATTTCATAATTGTTTTATTTTTTTAAATACTAGAATAAAATATCTATTATTCTCGAAATAATTCTCACGCACTTAAAAATATTAATAACATAAATAACAAAAATACAAACGTAGGTATACATTCAAAGATTTAAGTGAATCACTTGTTCATACTAAAATGGTACCAGTATTTTACGATTTCTGTATAGCTTTCTGGGTAATTATAATTTTGTTGTAAAAAAAAACATAGGATTATAAGAAAAGGAATTAAAAGGTGCCGTGTCCCCTTGCTCATTGAATATACTTCCGCGTTACACTGTATTATCCGATTTTGCTCAGTGAGACTGAACGTAACGTGTAATTAAATGCAGTGGAGTATTAAAAAGAATTAGGATAAACTACTGCATGAAGAAATAAATTTCATAAAAATCACGGAAGTGAAAAAAATTGTAGAAATATGTACATGAAAAAGGGATAATCAAACGTGTGAAGCACGTTGAATGGCATAAAACGGATGATAAGCTGGCGATAAGCTGCAAGTTCTTAAATTTACTACTACTTACGCTTTTAACTTTAACAGTGAATAATTTAAAAGTATCATGGCTATATGTCACCTGGGACCAGGATAATCTAACCAGTTCTGACCTCAAGTGTAACCCTCCTTTAAGATTTCTCGTATGTTTAAAAGCATCGTCCGCATGAATAAGGGTATCAGTTAAAAAGTCAAGATTTATTAAAGTCGTTTATTACTTAACTGGTACACGGAACATATATTTTTGTCCATAAGTCATCGGATACTTGCTAATTTCGAATAAAACTTTTGTCAATGTAATCTTTACGCTTAGGAACATAGTATAATTTAGTTTCCTTACAACGTAAACAGTTAATAAGTGTTAATTTCATTTTGCAGCTTTAACGTTGATAAATTGTCCAGTGACTTATGGATGGCAGTGTAAATTTGTTAGGTGAACTAATAAAGTTCAATTTACTTAACCTCTTGCCTTACCATTTTTTCAATGTCTGTACGTGTTATGATTAGCTATTTCCTGCTTTAACACTGTGTCAAATGCAAAGCGTTGAAATATTATACGTATTTTGTATTTGCTAATTTTTAATCTTGTAAATTCAAATTACAGTCAAAGTTAAAATTAAACTTTATCGCAAATATTGTGTGTCTATTATATTTGAACCATAATCTGTGAAACGAGTAAGACTCGTGATTGTAAGTCAAAGGGTGTATAATATTTATATAATATTATATAATATTTATATAAGAGAATTGATTGATTCTACGAATTTAATATTTTTCTATCACCTTCTGGAAATCATTATTCTTCTTTTAGAGATTTAAGAAAATTTGTTTAGATAAAAACGTAATCCAAACAATTTTTTAAATTGTGGTTTTCTTGCATCTACGTATTTTACAAACAGTATTTCCAAATTCATTTTATTCTGAGAAAAACGAAATTTACTTTTCCCAAACATCTACCACCCAAAATTTCAGAACTTCTAAAGCCATGGTAACTTTGAGCAACCCTTTATTAATTCAAGCTAAACCTTCGTCACGAACTTTGACGCAAACCTTGCAACGTAAAAAGCATATTATTAATATTGTAAATGAACATCAGGACCTTCTGAAATCCAACAGCGAAACTTGGAAGTCTGCAGAAAGTAAACGGTTTACATTCACGGAATAACAAATCGGTGAACTTTCAGAATGTATTTTATACTTTATAAACTTATCGATCTACTCATAGAAAGATATTAGCTGCCTTTTATATAATTGTTACTTAAGTAACAGAAGACAAGAAATGTCAACAAATGGTCTTATAAATTACAATTTATACAAAAATTTAAATATGTGTCTAGATAACACTGTAATCAGTACTGGCTTTACAGAGAGCGAAGTTAGGCCAATGCTCAGAAGGACAACACCCAAAGGCGCCTGAAATTTAGTTTTTAAGAACACGTAATAAAAAAGTACACAATCTTCGAACCGGAAACTATATCTTAACCGAAAAGTCTCGCTAATCATCGTATCCCAATGTATAGATAGCATTGCATATGTTACTTACAATTTTTACTTATTACGATTTACAATATATTATTTAGAATTTTTACTTATTACGATTTACAATATGTTATTTATAATTTTTACTTATTACAATTTACAATATATTATTTACAATTTTTGTTTATTATAATTTACAGTACGTTACTCATAATTTTTATTCATTACAATTTAGAATACGTTATTTACAATTTTTACTCATTACAATATACAATGATTTACTTGCAATTTTTACTCATTACAATTTAGAATACGTTATTTACAATTTTTACTTATTGCAGTTTACAATACATTACTTACAATTTTTACTTATTGCAATTTACAATACATTACTTACAATTTTTCCTTATTACAATTTACAATACATCACTTACATTATCTACAAAACTGAATACTAGATTTACGAAACCCGTCAATTTGAAGCATTTTACATTTCATGCTTAAATTTAACAATCATGGTTGCAGAAAATATGAACTAAAAATCTACTAATTATTCTACCCATGATAATGATCCAATCGGTGCCCGTAAACCTAATATTAAATCAATAAAACTTATTTCAGATCAACGATTTCGGAAACATACCACGATTAAAAAATAAAATTTGTGACTCCAAATTACATATTTATTTGTGTAATTTTCCCGAACAACGTTATTTCGAGTCGTAAAAAAATATTCTGTAGTCAAACCTGCATATTAAGCTACTTGTCGCTAGATTTTCCACTCCTCACTACTCGTTCGAGTAATTTTCGCGCATGGTACGCTGACAAAGGGCGTTAGCATTTAACATTTAATGCTATTATTAAGCAACTAGCGAGGAGGAAGACAGAAAAAAAAATCTCGCCCAGGATGACAGACCTGCTAAAACCGGTCCTGATTGCAATCATAGCAACCATAATTGTAATAACACCGCCGTACACGGTACATAACGCAGCGATCCAAAAGTTCTGGTAATCTAAATAATAAGTTTGGCGGAAGACACTGAGACTTGACAGTGGCTCCCGTTTTCCTTGTGTAACGAGTACCTGTTTGAACTTCCTGATCTCATACACGTCGTTGATCCCATTCACCCTGTTTGTACAGCAAGTCAGCATCGTCGCTATCAAAAGCCATTGTACGGTGCACTCTGTATTAGCATAAGGTGGCTAGGAAGCTGCTACCGAGCAAATCGAGCGATCCTGATTCTCTCGTGGGATGCAGCTGCAACAGCCCAGATCTAGTTGCTCCTTCGAACGATTATGCAAATCTCCGACAACCCATGACTTAATGAATCAATGGTAAACCGCAATTCGCATACTGATTGGCTGTTAAGCTGCCATAAAGTAGACACATTAATCGTGAACATGTTCCTGCAAGGAAGTAAATCAAATACTGACTAAACCTGCTGCACTTGCGCTGCCTGACGAATTATGTTGTGCCGAAGATGTTCCTTTTTGTCGAAGTTATTTAGCAAACGAAAGATTAATGGCTCCGCGCGTACTTGGAGAGTAGTTTCACGTAGGTACTTGTGCACGAAGGTTGAATTATTACGGGACGAAGTTTGAGAACTCTCTTTTGAATTGACGGGATAAAAAAGGTTTTCACGAGCACACGACCGAAAAGAATTCATTAAAGAGGTATGAGGAGACAAAAGTAGGCTGTTTTAGGTAGAGTATATAGTTAATTTCAGTCTATTTTTTTGCTTGTAAAAACAGGAATAATCGCTGGTTAATTAAGCAAA
>SMSQ01020219.1:30130-42245 GCA_019453375.1 Ctenoplectra terminalis | reverse complement strand
GCGATCTTTTCCTTCTCAACGTCTGTTCGACGACGATTGTTGCTCCAATTCAATCACTGTTTATTAAGGCCGATCGAAAGATCGCGTGCGTCGATCTTGGAGAACTTCCGATCTCAATCTTCTTAAGAGTTCCTCGACTCTGTTTCCCGATCGTTTTGCTACCAATTCTGTTCGATAATAGCGCAAACATCGGAAAGCTTTGCATCATCCCCCGTTATCCGGTGGAAGGCCACGATCGGCAAGTCCAAGAACCGCGACAGCCGCGAACTGACACGAAGTCCGGCGCCGATTCCTCCGTCGTTCCGCAAAGTCCCCTCCACTAGATCCCACCGGAAGTGCTAGCGGCCAATCCGCGGGGCCAGCTGCTAAGGCTCGTACGAAACCCTTGCCGATCGTATAAAAGCGAGAAACGCAGGACATGTCGGCGCGAATCGATCCAATACGTTGGTCAAGCTTGGCCAACGCCGGTTTCCGGATAACAAGGAATTTCGCCTTGGTCCCAGCATCCTCGAGAGGATCGTCGATCACTTGTCGGAGGAACCTTCATTATTTTAGGCCGATCAATTCGGTCAATGAACTCGGGACCAAAAAACAGCAGACAGCACGGTTCGCGATACTGAGCCATCGAACGCTTCCGAACATCAGCGAGATGCCGCACGCGATCGACGTTTATTATCCGCAGTAAGTACGGTGTTGGCTTTGGTGTCATCGGACACCTTTCTTTTTTTCTTTTTCTTTGGAGAACGTGGTATCCGGTGGTGAACGTTTGGGTAGATCGGTAGATTTTGGACGCGGTGAAGTTAGAATTGGTTAATTTAATATTAGTCTTCCGATTAGTTAAGATAGAATTGGGAAGATTTGGAATATTATTCAATATTTTTTCTGTATTTTTTTATTTTTTATAATTGGGTTGATCGATGAATAATGAATATTTGAGTTGATTCCAGAGACTGTTAATCAAATTTTAAAGTGTCGTTTGATATTCATATTTATTTTATATTTCTCAATGGATAGGATCGAAAATGTTTACGTTGATTGCTAAAAATATGAATGAAATTTTAATTCAGATTTTACGTAACAAAAAAAAAAATTCCGAAGCGTTGCATAATTAAGTATAAACAATAAGAAGTTGATAGGAAAGATCGTCTCGTAGAGAAACTATTCAGACGTCTCTATTTGGCCGATGTTGCATAATGTTATCGTAATATCTAATGCAACAGAATCTTCGTTGCGCAATTTGTGTACACTGTTTACAATATTATTGATTGGAATTCTGTGCACAGACTAAACATATCCTGTAATTATTAATAAGCATCTTTTTTATAAAATAAATTTTTTCCGCATAGTTTTCACCGCGAACTAGTAAAAATGAAATTAAGAATCCATCGAGCAGTTTTTGCACGTTGATAAAAAGACTATTCGCAAGTGTCTACTTGTTTTATATTACGCGCATTGAAGCGTGTGAATTCTTCGAATACAATCAGAGTATGTACTTATAAAGGCAACAGGTTTCCTAGTAAAAGGAAAAGGTACAATTTGTTGCAGTAGGATAGAAAATGGTAATGTAGGGTACGCAAGAGAGTGAAAGTTGCGCGATCTTTTTCCGACATCATCAATGAAAAGTGAACGCGTAAATGTTGCTGACACACTAAACCCTATAAGCGGACCATTGCCTTGCTGACTGGCAACGTGAAAATTCATTTTTACCTTTAGCAAGGTTTCCGTAATGATGAAGTGAGAGCTGATCGATCGGTGTGCTTTTAATAGGTACTTCGTACTGCGTCTTTGATTACGGTTTTATGGATTAGAAGCGGAACAGTGTACGCTCGAATTCGAGGAAACATTTGTGCAAGTAGTACGAGATAAAATAAAAATAATTACGCAGGAAAGATCTTAAATGAAACGTTAAAACGAGGTACCAAGAAATTTTAATCGTGAATGAAACAATAAATTCAATCACAGAAAAATAATAAAAATATTCTTAACACGTTAAACGTCGCGCCGATTTTGGTCGACTTTCCTTTAGCTTTTCTTTAGGCTGTGTGATAATAATTGAAAAACATTTGGTCGCAAAATAATTAGGAATTTAAGAAGAAAATTGTAAAGGCCTGCAAAGGAAAGTCGTATCTTTGTTTAATGTGATTTAATAGAGCTCGTTGATGAATTACAAGGTATTATTTTTTGAAATCGATACTGTCCGTTTTCGGAAATCAACGACGCCTAAACAAAAATTTCGGCGTCGGTCCGCGGGGACCGGCGTGGCGCGTAACATGTTAAAGAACACTAATTTGTGTTGAACTAGATTTAGAAATGGAAACTAATTATTGTTAAACTAGAATTGCTAGAATAAATTTTGTTCTGTCTTAATTGAAAATCTACGTAATCTTTGCAAAAAAATTCAAAAAAATTATTTAATCCTTTTTTTTGCAGGGTGTCCACGCTAGTCACCAACGTGGCGAAGAATCCATCCATCAACAATTATGAATACATAGGAAAGACACCTCTATTGAACACACTTACGGAACCACTCGCTCCAAAACTTCGCTCATACATCGAAGAATGCACATCCCTTTGCTGCCCCAAGGATATCTATATTTGCGATGGAAGCGACGCAGAGTACGACCATCTGTTAAAGCTGTTGGAAAAGAATGGAACCATCACTTCTTTGCCAAAATATGAAAACTGGTAGGTATATCTGAGCGAATAATTTATAGGAGGATTCGGTCAGATTTATATAGTATATTGGAATTTTTAGAAAGTTCTTTGAATAGGCGGCCTTCTAATTATTTTGAGCAGTAGCTGCTTGGCTTTTTACCAGCTTCTTCTTAAATAACGCTTGCCTTATAAGGATTAGAGGATATAGACGAGCATACAAAATATGTGAGATAGTTTCAGAAAATTTTTAAAGCGTGAATTACTCGGTAAAATAAAAAAAAATTAGCACGTGAACAAGTAAAATTAATTTTAAAATGGTTAAAAAATACGTAGAAATATATTACAAATTTTAACTTATTAATTAATATTCTGAGTATTCCATAAAAATATTTTAATACGATGCATTGTTTCCGCGACATGGATTATTATTAATTCTGATTAATTTAATTAATTCTGACAATTACACGATTTAATTTCAGTTGGCTCGCCAGAACGAATCCAGCGGACGTAGCACGCGTTGAGAAACGCACGTTTATCAGCACCGAATCCAAACGTGATACGATTCCTACTCCACGCGAGGGTGTCACTGGAGAATTGGGCAACTGGATTTCTCCAGCTGATATGGACAAAGCGATTCTAGAACGTTTTCCAGGATGCATGAAAGGTGAATTACAAAAAAATCCTAAAAAATAAAAAATCTCCTCTATTTTCTCAATCAGTCCAATCAAACCATATAATAATTCAATTTTAATAATCCAGGTCGAACGATGTACGTTATCCCGTTCAGCATGGGTCCAGTCGGTTCACCGCTCTCAAAAATTGGAATAGAGATCACGGACTCCGAATATGTCGTCTGTTCCATGAGAATAATGACCAGGATGGGGAAAAAGGTCCTGGAAACTCTCGGCAATGACGATTTCGTTAAATGTCTGCACTCCGTCGGTGTTCCAAAATCCGACTCCAAGGTTGACGTTAATCCTTCCTGGACATGCGATCCGGAGAGAACGGTCATTCTTCACAAACCAGCCAAAAACGAGATTGTTTCGTATGGAAGTGGTTACGGTGGGAATTCTTTGCTCGGTAAAAAGTGCTTCGCCCTGAGAATTGGTTCCACCATCGCCAGGGACGAAGGATGGCTCGCTGAACACATGCTCGTACGTAAAACTGTGCAATGACTCAGGTTTCACCATTACCTCTCCGATCCATTTTCCCGACAATTCTATCCCTCGGTTCCACTGTCTTCAATCGTTGCTCGGCGTTCGTGAGCTCGTCAGTCATCTAAGAGATTCTGTATTAGTTACCTTTTGTAGATACTGGGTATTACAAATCCAAAAGGTAGAAAACGTTACATCGCCGCAGCGTTCCCCAGCGCTTGTGGAAAGACCAACTTAGCGATGATGCAGCCAACCTTGCCAGGATACAAGATCGAGTGCGTGGGCGATGACATCGCCTGGATGAAGTTCGACCAGGAAGGCAGGCTTCGCGCCATAAACCCGGAGAATGGATTCTTCGGCGTGGCACCTGGAACCAGCTCCGCAACCAATCCCAATGCTATGAAGACCATCTTCAAGAACACCATCTTCACCAACGTGGCGACTACCAGTGATAATGGAGTCTATTGGGAAGGACTGGAGAAAGAGATCAGCGATAACGTTGAAGTACGAACCTGTTCCTACATTTTATCTTTTCACTTCGAGCGAATTAAATTTTTGTAGTTGTAGCTGATTTGTTAATTGTATCTTATAAAAAGCGACGTTTCTGCAGATCACCGATTGGCGAGGCAAGAAGTGGACCAGAGGATCAAAGACACCCGCTGCGCATCCGAATTCAAGATTCTGTTCCCCAGCGAACCAGTGTCCCATTATTGATCCTGCTTGGGAAGATCCGACTGGTGTTCCCATAGACGCGATCCTTTTCGGAGGACGAAGACCGGAAGGCGTTCCTTTGATATATCAGGCTAGAAATTGGCAGCACGGTGTTTTTATTGGGGCTTCGATGAGGTCCGAAGCTACTGCTGCGGCGGAACACAAGGTATGTAATAATTTAAATGACTGTAAATAATTAAACGGAAGATCTTTACACGTTGAATTAAAAAATACCAATTACTATAAGTCTATACGAAACATTTAGTTACCAAAGAAGTTTAAAAAGAAAAAGATAAAAATTCTTCACCGTGTTTGTTCACTCAAACCAAAGTAACGCATTCAACAATTAACAATCAGGAAAAGGTAGTCATGCACGATCCGTTCGCCATGAGACCCTTCTTCGGCTACAATTTCGGACGCTATCTCGAGCACTGGTTGAGTATGTCCAAAGTGAAAAACGCCAAGCTGCCAGCGATATTCCACGTGAACTGGTTCAGAAAAAGCGCAGACGGCAAGTTTCTCTGGCCCGGATTCGGCGAGAATTCTCGCGTCCTGGATTGGGTTCTTCGCAGAATCGATGGTGAGGACGTCGCCATGGATTCTCCCATAGGTCTGTTGCCTAAGCGAGAATCGTTCAACTTGGAAAACATGACGGGGAAGGCAGACATGGAGGAATTATTCAGATTACCGAAAAGCTTTTGGCAGAAAGAAGTTAGGGATCTCAGGGAGTACTTCGAAGCGCAAGTCGGAAACGATTTGCCGGCAGTCATTCGTACAGAGCTTGATCTTCTTGCTCGTAACATCGAACAGCTTTAATCGAATCGTTTTGAGTCTTAATATCATGTTAAATTCGAAAAAAAATTAATATGGAATCATTAAAAAAAAATTCTTTTCGTCCGAAGCAAGGATTTTCAACGAGAATTATATAAAAGGGTTCTAAAATTAAGGATTGCATTAGAATTGAGATTGAATACTTAAAGAGATGAAGACGTACTAAAACTGCGAGCTGTTAAGTTTTCTGTGTTGTTAAAATATAAATGTAGTATTACGACGATTTCTACATGAACGTCAGGCACGATTATCATACTCATTCAAACATTCTTCTTGATATTTTCTTTCAAACAATTGTCTTTCCTTTTCATCATTGCTTTCATCATCAGAAACTACTTTTATGACTGCTTGAAACATTTTTTTTTTTTTTGCGAGGGTAATAGTGCGCAAATGAGTGTCGAATAAAACAATTCACGGATTGTGATAAAAAAAAAAAAAGATATGTATTTTGGATATAATTTTTTTTTCGAATAAAATGTTTAAAAAAGCAATAGACCTTTTATAGTTTTTCTAACTACGCGTTACGTACTAAATAGGATTAGGGAATTTGATTAAACATTAACAAACGATAAATTGTTCTGCTAATCGTATTTATTGACCCAATACTTTAATTGTCTAAGTACTATTAGTGAAAGACTTCATATATGAGACATTTAAAATTGTACATTTGAATATATGTTACAAAATTATTGCGGTCGTATACGTATACAATTAAAGATTTCAGAACAGTTTCGAATATATTGAATTTAAAACAACTTAGACAAAAAAAGGTGTCAAGGCTGCTTCTTGAAATTTAAACAAATTTTTTTTCATCTCAGTGCATCATATAGTATGAGATTATTATGATGCGTAAAAGAATAATGCAACTTGTATAGAAAAACAAAATATATATATATTTAACATCATTCGTTTGACGTAGAATAGATTATTTAATTCGTTTAAATTTCTTGAGAATAATATTGAATATTCTTTTTTATGACATTATACCCGTATGTTAAGAAGACTGTCTTATACGTCGGGAATATAATATATATTATATACTTTAAAATATATTATGTAATTTAAGAGTAACTAATAGGAAAGAATATCACACGTGACAAACCCGTGGATTTTACAACAGAAGGATTTAGATGTTATTCAATGCGACTTCTACCTAAAATATTGCACTTTTTTGAATCACTGCTCCCATTTTTACAACTTTAAATCTTCTAAATATATATATAAAAAAAATAAAACAACAATTTCGATCATCTAAAATAGATGATATAAATTTTATCTTATATCACACTTGACAAGTTAGTAAAACGCGCAACAACACTTTTTAAATAAGAAAACATTTTTTTGCCAACTAAATGAAGGTAAATACAATTTTTAGATTTAGAAAGAATATTAAAAATGATAAAAAAATGATAAAAAATGAAAAATTCGAAACCATTCGTTCAGTCAAATTTGAATTTTGACGGTATTAAAGATATCAATTTTGTATGTTTCTTTTCTTAATAAAAATTGTTATTGTTTAAATATCTTCCTGAATAATACAGACTGATATGATACGCTGTATATTCGTGAATGATTCTTTTTCGTCATTAATTAATTCACTGCAATTATGTTATTTTAAATCTACATCACTTTGTGCGAAAAGTTAAAAGTATACCATTCTTTATTTTTTCTTCTTCTCCGTCGTCATAATTTTACCTTCATTTAGTTCATACAATTCAATAATACAGTTCCAACAACAACGCGCGTCTGACTTTGCGATTTGCATTGATTAATTTCTAAAACCTTCGTATTTATTGGTCACTGAAATCATAATGGAGAAGTTCTCTGACATACACGGATACACTATGGCTCTATTGTTTTCCACCTTCATGCAATTCTATTTTAAAAATACAACAGAGTATGTCCACGAGCCTACTCCATTTGTAACCAAAAGCATCTTACTTTGTGAACAATGTTCTATGTACAAGTTTAATTCTATTTTTCTACAATATCAATACATTGATTATCTAATAAACATCAGTTACAAGTTCACAAAGAATCACAAGATATATATATATATAATATGTATATATATATATATATATTTTTATTAATGACATGTTCTTTCCAATCTCTAAGATCAACTAATATATTCTGGCATATACTTTGAAGACTAGATCAATACATTTTTCATCAGTCCTTAGTTTAGTACTTTGCACCAATTTCTTAAGATTGCACAGATGATAGCTGTGTCCACTCCTTAATTTTGTATTTTTTTTTCTTTTTTTCTTTTTTCTTTTTATATTTCACAATGGTACTATAACTACTGTACAATTGTATATTGTAGTTTTACAGTAATTAACATTTAATTAACGAATATATTAACACTTTCGTAGCTGTACTGTGTAGTAATACCGCATGTATTTAACGCCATGGCTCTGTAAACACCGATACATCTTCCATTCAACCTCGTTATCTCCTCGTATCTTTTTTTCTTATTTACCAATATTTAAAACGGGTAACCCCTGAGCTTTGGTAAAATAGTGAAACAAAAAAAAAGACGCAGTACTACATGGTTGATCGTGAAAGTGTTAATAAACATCATACGTCAATAACATACTTTCTTTATAGCCGTTTATGTACTATAATCCATTACACTCTTTTAACTGGATTAAAAATTAAAATTGTAATAAGATCAATATGTCAAGCAGTTGATTCATAAGAAATAGTAAAATCATCTAAACATTGCAACGAATATTTAATTTGTATAAATAATAATAATCTAAGATGTAAAACTGTTTGAAAAAAAAAAAAGTATAAAAAGAAATAATTCTTACTTCGTTATTTTTCGCATTGCATCGTTGTATTTGAATTATTTATTTCTTTTCAAAAATATAGTGCTAACTGCATCTAAAATTTTCAAATGTTATGCACATTAATTGATGGCGATACATTTTATTACAATTTTTCTAATTCCACGAGGCTCAAAAATTTAGACACACGGTACTCAAAATGCCAATGCACAACGTTGTTCCTTTTTATCTCACAGTACGTTTCAGCGAAAAATATTTGAAGTATTATCACGTTACGATAATTCATGAACACATAATATCTAGTTTCAGTGAATATGTTGAATTTCAGTGTGCGTAATAAAATAATCGTTCTAGTATTTGACAAGACGTACGTTCTTGAGTAATAAAAAATTAGTGCGCTATAATTTTTCACATTCGATAATGCGTTCAATAAATTCTCGTGTCTATGAAGAATTATTTGTATGTATAGATAATCTAAAAAATATGATTTCAAAGATATAGAGAGCTTTAATCATTTACAGTAGTTTGTAATGTTTGTTGGATACAACGTTCCAATTTTAAGGACAAATGTTGTACATTTAAACATTTCGTCACATTGATTTGTAACTACACTTCAGTGTTCCTTCTCTGTTGTAGTCCATTAAAATTAATTTAAAAGTTTTTAGAGTTCTTTAAGAGTTTCAAAAAAATTTTATATCAGTTTTACTTTTTTCTTTTTTGCTAAAATAAAATCTCAGGTACATACTTCTCACCCATTATGTTTCTTCACCAACGCTTCCAGTGCTCGTGGTATACACAACGGGCACAGTATATCCGACTTAGTCGTCTGAGATAACATTTTTCCTAAGTACTGAGCTGTACATGGAAGAACTAACGATTCGGATGTCAGTAACTCAGTTTCCATCGTTGAAATCACTTCCGTTTTGTACGCAGTCATTGGGAAATGATGGCCACACGTGAATATCATTGTGTTCTCTTCAGTCTCGAGAAATCGATACACAGCATCCGGATCCTAGTTTCAAATAAATATTCGTAAAATCAATCCTCTATTTAAATGGTATTTTAAACGACAAAATTATTGTAATATAAATTTACAATCTACCTTAATATGTACAAACGATTTGGAGTCATGGATATTAGAAGACAGAGTGCTTATAACTCCTTCCATCATTTGCATTGAGGTATCATTTCCACTTGAGCCTGGATATCCAGTCAATGGTGGCCCGTATTGGTCAGCCGTTAAACAAGATAACAACTTAATAAATTCAGGTGTGGATTGACCTAAATAACATTCAATAACATGGTATAAAGCACAAGTTATGTTTTGTATGATATTTAAAAATCAAGACCGTTTACCTTGATCGATATGATGTAATAACATAGAACACACTTGAAGACAAAATTTAACAGAAAATAAATTAATTGCAATGACGCTCTTGGTTACCGTGTCATTCTTATTCATATCCAAATATTTGTCCATTATCTCTTGACTGAAAAAATATTTAATTACAATTCTAATCTTAAACGATACGATAATTATGTACAATAAACTCACCAGAATAATAATAATCCAAGGGGATAAAAAATCGATTGAATATGCTCCAAAAATACATTTTCTATACTTTGTATCGGTAAATCGTGTTCGATCCAAAAATCGAGAGCATCTTGTAATATTTTGCACTTGGTCGTGTCCGTTTCGTTTTCCATCTCGATTAAAAAGAACTTGATCACTTTTATAGCTTCATTGCTTACATTATTCTGTCGAGACCGTGCAATTTTCTTCTCGTAAAACGTTCCGCTGCTCCTAGATAATTGATCCACCGTTTCCTTCATAGGAGTAGAAGCTTCTGAACTATTTTCCGTGGATCTGCCCGTCTTGTCTTGCTTCCGTAATTGATTCTCCTTGAAAATAAGATTGTCCATCCATTCCTCGGAATCAGAACCGACATCGGAATCAAAACTGTCCTCGAAAATACTCAAAGGTGCGTTCTCGGATTTAATGTCTTTACACAATTCTTCCAAACCACCTTGACAATCAAACGTGTACAATTCTTGTTGAAGCGTTTGCAGGCTGTTCAAAGATTTGCTCGCCGGAATCTTCATTTTGTTCTTGGCGGCGCAATCCTCGACGGAATCAATTAGATTCTTTTCCACCTGTATGTTAAAAAGTTCGGTGTTCTTCTTAACGTGCTGCGTCGACGAAGACCTCCTTAAATCAGACTCTTCCGCGGACTTCCGTTCCGTCTTTTCACGCAAGTTCTTAGACTTTACTTTTGAGCAAGATTGGAGACTTAATATGTGTAAAATTTTCAACTGATATGAAAACGCCTCGGAAATATTATGCTGCAGCATAGCTGTTTTTGAGCAAGCTTGATAGTTTCCCAACTCAACACACTAAAAATATAAAGTTACAAGCTATAGAAAATTTTATTCGAATGTAGCTGTGAAAATATAATTCCATAATTTTTATTTTATTTATTTTTTTTTTTTTTTTTATGGAACATGTAAGATAATAAAAAAAACCAACCTTCTCTATTATTTTCGAGGAATCATATAAACCAGAGAAATATTCTAATGCGTAATGCAACGTCAATTCTCCTGGTGATTTTTCGATAACGCTTAAGGGACAAGTAACACCCGCCAAAGAGGGTATATCGTAACTTTGATAAGAAATGACGGGAGCGGGAATATTAGGAACTTGACTAGGCACGTCCAAAGCTACATGCGATGCATGAGGGAGCCGTACAACTCGCTTTTTAATCAACACAAGCTTATCATCGGTGTCACGTGTGTCTTTTGCAGGAAGCCGGCCTAATTGTGCTCTACTATTATTACCCCAAGCTAAAACTGTACCTCCTGAAAGAGAATACAGTAAAAAATGAAAACTTCATTGATGACAGATCCTTAAACTATTCGGTGAGAATAATCGTTTCGGCTTTAAACTAATTTAAAAAAATTGCGTTTAGAAGCAGAATGGGATTGCGATGGATCTAAACTTTGTACTACCTTGTTACACATAAAGCTTATTCTTTGAAGCCCCTTAACCTTTGGTAAAACGATATATTTCACAAGTTAGGTACCTGGTTGAATAGCGATTGTATAATCGTATCCACAATAAACTCCAACAGTTTTAATTACAGGGTTGATTTTTTCCTTAGGTTCGTTACTTTCCGATTGGAACGATTTGACCTCGTCCTGTACGTTTCCGTTTTTCTCGTTCGCCGTAAAATTCTTCGCTCCGCTGTCCAATTCCTGCTCCTCGTTTATTCGCTTATAAGCATTATGCCTTGGAGGTATTTGTGCAAAAATCGAAGCAGGATTGTAACACAATGCTGTAGGAATCGGTACTTCCCGTCTGGTACCATTACCTATCTGACCATCCAAGTTTCTACCCCACGTGTAAAGCGATCCATCCTTCGTTACAAGAGCATTATGATGACAACCAGCCGATATCTGTAGCGAATAAATTATTACATTACAAAATTTAACAATGGAAGAAATGTTACAAGTTTACGATAAATGACAATCTTGTTTATGAAGCAACTGGTTGTAATTAAAAGTGATTTAACTGACCTGTATGATATCCCCTTTGACTAAACTCGTATCTATGATGGTTGGTTTTAAATGTGTTTGAGCCTCTTCAAGCGATCCGACATTTACGTTCTTTAAGCACACGTTATCTAATTTTCTCCGCGAGTCTGTACCGGTTCCGCTTGCTTTTGCTTGTGCATTTTTATTTTGTGCATTGCTTTCGACGACTTCTTCGTTCGTATCGCTTATGTTGGAGGATTCCGGGACTTTCTCGAACTCGTCGATATTTTCGAACTGCTTCACGATACAGTCCCGCTGTTCCAATATTCGAGTCCTTTTTTGCGATTGTGCTTGCAGTCGAAGAACTTGAGGACTGGCTCCCCATATGTACAGTTTATTAGTATAACTAACGGCAAGCTAAAAAAAAAAAAAAAAAAAAAA
>SMSQ01020219.1:2975-29447 GCA_019453375.1 Ctenoplectra terminalis | reverse complement strand
AAAAAAAAAAAAAAAAAAAAAAAAAATTACATTATTGATAAGTAAGCTATTTTTATTTTTATCTACTTTCATACACAATATTTCTTTTCGCTTACATTATGAAAATATCCAGTTGCGATAAGAGATATTCTCTCTGATAACAAGACTTTCATTGGCACTGAACTCTTAACATTACTTCCCACACCCAGTTGCCCAAAAATATTGCAACCAAACGCATACACGATACCCTCTGTCGAGAGAGCCAGTGTATGTGCGTGGCCGGCGCTAATGTAACGTACAACTACACCAAGCAAAGACGTGACTAATGTGGGTGTAAATTTTTTGTCGGTATTGCCATGACCCAATTGGCCATGAACACCCCAACCCCATGTGAAGACTCTACCATCTGCAGTCAGTGCAACAGAATGATACTGTCCAGCTATTGCGTCAATGATGACTTCTTGAGCCAAATAAGTAATCAATTCAGGAGTTGAACACTGCAAAATCTTTCCCAGACCTAACTGACCAAAATGACTTGATCCCCAAGCGTAAACTCCATTATTAGTCACTGCCAATGTATGACAATGACCGCAAGACACACTGAGAACCTCAACCTCCATGATTCGAAAGAAAGATATAGCTTGAGGCGAACCATATCTCAATACGGATAAACCTGTTTCTATTAAAAATAAAAATTAATGTAATATATAGGAACAAATTTTTTCTCATCGTATCTTAATCGTGCTCACCTAAACATCCTTGTACAGAACTTCCCCATGTATAAACATTTCCATTTCTGATAAGAGCAACATGAGAAAATCCAGCACATAATGGCCTTCTTTTGAAATCAGCACCAGAATTAGTATAGTTATGTTCCTATTTTAAGTTACACAAACATGTGATGATCTATTAGCACGAAACACCAGCCAGCTTATACGATAATTACCTTCTTAAGTCCTAATAATTCAATGTTACACGCAGCAGAAGATTCTTGATGTAAAATAGACTTTTTATAAATCAATGTCAATAAAATTAGTAAAAAAGTTTCTATAATTTCCTCTACCAGTGTATCAGCCTCATCCTGCGGGAAGTATGAAAACGGACGTTAATTGAACGAATAAACGAACGAGTAAATTAATTAATAAACCAATTACACTTACGTTTTCCACGAGATCTATGGAATCACATTGACTAGATTGAGAACTATGCGAAGTAGTTCTATGGCGTAATCGGCATCGTACTACTCTAGGTCTTATCACCGGATTCGTTGGATCGTATAATGTTACTAATCTCTAAATAACATTTATCGAAATGTAAAAACATGTAACTATTCATATTATTACGAAACAAATGCGATATAAAATTTACCTGAAGTACAAAAATTTGAGAGTCTTGAAGATTATCAAGAATATATGACATATGACTTCTAGCTAACTCAGGGTATACTAACATTGCTTGCATCAAACTCGGTTCACTTATACATATCAACAAACCATCTGGAATAAAATTGACGCTTAATAAATAATTGGAAATTATAAAAAAATGTTCGAGCTGTTTTGCAATTATCATAATTATACAATACATGGTGTTGGATGGAAATCGCTCGTGACGAAATTTTGTATTGTCCTCATTAGAATATCTAACATCTGTCCGTAAAGACCCTTTTGTGTTGCTAAGTGATGCAACACTTCCCAAAGACACGTCTGTCCAGCGATATTAACTGCTAATAATTCGTCGTAAAAAGAATTTGTAGATAAGAAATACCTGCGGGTAAAATTATTTTCATTAAATTCTGGCCTTGAGAATTTTTTTAATGTTGCTACACCGGTACGATTTTTTAATCAAACTACTTACAAAAATTCTTTATATATAGCCTTGGACTTTTGAGACGAAATTCTAAGCGTCCGTTCGATAAAAGCAAGAACACATAAATTAGAAAGATGTATTCTCGGTGCAACAGGCAATTCGCTAATAGCTGGAGAAGCTAAACAATGTGTGAGACAACGCAATAAATCAGCCGTATGTCCAACTGATGCAAATTTTAACATACTCTTCATTATTCTACACTGAAAATAGTGAAGATAAAAATTATTCATCAATGTAAATGGCATTAATGGATTAACATCTTTGTACTATATTTATTTACTTTGGACAATTTATAGCAAGCTACAGCGCGTGGAAATTCTTTGTTCGTCAAAAGTATATCACCAGCTTGCTCTAACAATTGTTGTGCATTGATGCCAAATACTATAGCCAATTTTGCTGCTTTTTCGAGTTCATTATTTTTTAACACTAATTCCATAAAAATTGATAATATTGATTTCCTGTGAAATTGAAACAGCTTAATTGTAGATTTTTATCAATCCCATTAAATATAATATAAACATAACACTGACCTTAAAACAACTTTATATACAGAATGATTTGTTACAATTATACAAGTATCCACATGAGGTAATTCGATTCTAATATCTTTTATTCCCTCTGGTAACGTGTATTTATTTTTCATTTCTTCAGAAATTATTGTTGGTGCATTATTCGTGCAATCGATAGCTCTATACACGGCACGTATTACTTCTTTGCTATTAGCTAAAGAAAAGTGACCAACAATGCACTCTGGATTAAATTTACCGTTATCGCTCTTACGAGTTTCGGATAATCTGTCTGATACTACATACATTATACGCTGACTGGCGTCAGTAATAAAAAAAAATCGTTGCGTTAGTAAAACATTTCTACAAGATTCAAATACTTTGTGTGCTGATAAAGGTACAGTAGTAAAATTAGGTCCATATACCTGTAATCATAAAATGGTATCTATATCGTACTTATCGCTACACGCAGTTAAAAACTAACGAAATATTTCCCTACCAATATTTGATTTGTAATAGAATGATAACATGTATACAACTGTTGTCCCTCCCTATCTGATTGAGACATCAGAAATACTTCTTTTGACATTGCTTCTGGAGTTATCTGATTCTGATTAACTTCAGCAGAGGAGTCAGAATTAACAGTAATATTCTGAGTATTTCGATTACTTGTAATATCTGTAAAATTAATTTTAAAAAACTCATTAATAGTCTACAATAAAATTTAACAGAGATATCGCTATATAGGTGTACACAGACCATGATATTGTAAATTTTCTCCCAATGTTTGACTTTTTGTTTCTATTAATTTTTGTCTGAGTATAGCAAGCTTATCCACAGACAACTGCTTAAGCCCTTGCAATCTGGATCTGGTAGAAGCAAATATTTTGGTGTTATCATACATGTTATCATTTGTATGCAACGCACCGTACGATTCTCCATTCTCTAAATGATGCAAACAACTATACGTATGTTGCTCTAAAAGTAATCTCCATTGCCTTCTGGACTGACTTGTTATCAAGAGAGATACAATATCGTTACTTTGATCTCGGCAGATGTGCAGACTGGCAATAGTCCCCTTAATCTGTGTAACATTTGTTTGATGACCAGTTTCAAGATTTATAAATATAATCTCACCATATTCGGTCCCAATAATACCAATTTCAGCAGGTGTGACTATACTTTGCCACCAAACTATTGCAGTTGGTCTGAAAATTAAAAATTATTACGATATTAGAGAAATATCAAACAATGAATGCTACATTAAATCTCGCGAAAAACTAAATCGAGACATGTACTTTGAATGAGACGATTGCGAACTAATTGAATGAAAAGAAGTTATATCATCGCTGGTCCATCTTTTGTCCTTCTCACAATTTTCATCGACAAAGCATAGAGCAGGAATTATATATACAGATCCATCGACGGTTGTAGAGAGCAACCATGTTCCCATAAAGTGAAAACATAGAGCTGAGATTTGCTTGTGAGATCCTTGGAACCATGGTATCCTTTTAATTATTGGAGTAGATATTGAATCTTTCTTGTAATACAAAAAAATTTCAGCGTTCCCAGTTGTAAGTGCTAAAAATAATCTCTTTTCGTATTCGCACTGAGCACTGTGCTGTATCTCCGTTGCTTTAATTAAACATTGCAACTTGAAAAGGCTTTCTTCGGTGAAACTTGTCATTGGCTGCAAGCCCTCTGTGCTTATTTCTGCGATCATTATACCTCAGACTATTAGTACTCTTAATACTACCTGAAACGTAAAAAAATTATTTTAACATACCGTTTTTATATTAAAAACTATACAATCGAAAGAAAGATACAAAGTATCTTTTAATACGATCCGAGTTCAATTACTATTCGCAGAAGTAACGAAAATTATTTTATCTTATTAAGTTACAAATAAAAATTTTTCCACAAAATCACCTGGCATACGATAAAATTGATTTATCATTCAATCTAGAAAATTATCGGCGTGTGAAAGACCGTTACAAATCTAAACGAGGTATAAATATTTAAATCGATACAGTAATTGGTTTAAAATAAACGCTATAAATTATTTGCAACTTATGCTGGAAGGGAACTTAAAAAAAAGAAAAAAAATTCACGTACGAATTAAAGTGCATTACACGCTACTTGGTTCGATGATTTCGCAGCGCATCGAGAAAAATATTCAACAAGATATTACGAGCTGTTATACCTGTGTTTATGCACTTGTAAATTAATATAGTTGACGAGAAGAAAGCTTCGTCTGTTAAGAAATTCTTGTTGTGCTAAAAATAAATGATCGCAAAAGGAACCTAGACCAAATGTCACATTACGCATTCCGTCGAAACGTAATATTTTTTTCGCACGCCAAGAACGATGAAAATTAATTATTCACAGCGCATTACATTTTTACAATAACACTGCCGTCAAATTTCTAAACGTCAGAATATCAAGGTTAGATTGCGTTATAATCATCGGGGCGGCCACGACAGAAACGTAAAAATTACCAGCCTGTTGTTCAAACTGACACAATTGCGTTTGATGTTTAAATAATCTTGACATAAATTATGCGATTTAACTTTAGAATTTAAGAATTTAAGAATTTAAGAATAATGTTTAACAATGTTCGACTGGTAGGTTCCAACGCGCCATTTTTATTCTAAATGTTACGGTTATATATTTCTCAATTTCGTGTAATTTGTTTAAAACGAAGAGACGCAAGAGAATTGTAAAAAATTTTCATGTTTAAATAATCTTGACATAAATTATGCGATTTAACTTTAGAATTTAAGAATTTAAGAATTTAAGAATAATGTTTAACAATGTTCGAGTGGTAGGTTCCAACGCGCCATTTTTATTCTAAATGTTACGGTTATATATTTCTCAATTTCGTGTAATTTGTTTAAAACGAAGAGACGCAAGAGAATTGTAAAAAATTTTCATGTTTAAATAATCTTGACATAAATTATGCGATTTAACTTTAGAATTTAAGAATTTAAGAATTTAAGAATAATGTTTAACAATGTTCGAGTGGTAGGTTCCAACGCGCCATTTTTATTCCAAATGTTACGGTTATATATTTCTCAATTTCGTGTAATTTGTTTAAAACGAAGAGACGCAAGAGAATTGTAAAAAATTTTCATGTTTAAATAATCTTGACATAAATTATGCGATTTAACTGTAGAATTTAAGAATTTAAGAATAATGTTTAACAATGTTCGAGTGGTAGGTTCCAACGCGCCATTTTTATTCCAAATGTTACGGTTATATATTTCTCAATTTCGTGTAATTTGTTTAAAACGAAGAGACGCAAGAGAATCGTAAAAAATTTTCATGTTTAAATAATCTTGACATAAATTATGCGATTTAACTGTAGAATTTAAGAATTTAAGAATAATGTTTAACAATGTTCGAGTGGTAGGTTCCAACGCGCCATTTTTATTCCAAATGTTACGGTTATATATTTCTCAATTTCGTGTAATTTGTTTAAAACGAAGAGACGCAAGAGAATCGTAAAAAATATAATTTGATGTTTGTAAAAAATTTTCAGATAATTTTTTAATCAAACAGAGTTGGTAATATTTGCGTCGCACTTCTCGACGATATCGTATATTTGAAGTGCGCATCGAAAAGATGGTGGACGGTGGTAGGAATCGATGATTTTGCGTCGAACGTTTTAAGTTTCACAGAGATTGAGACGAAAAAGTGGATCGTACGTTGTAACTGGAGGAATTAAAAAATGGGTTCGAATAAACGACACAAGACAGAAAAGAGTCGGGACGCTAAGAAGAAGCGTCACCGCAGTCGCTCACGAAGTTACACGCCTGAACGCGAGAAATCGGAAAAGCACAGGCATCATAAAAAGCATAGAAGGAAAGAACGCAAGGATTATGATAGCGATGGTTATTATCTGATTAATTCTTTTTAAGCTATACGAATACGTTGTACGGTGACTTTTATCGATGTCGCGTGTATTATTAAAAAAATTAACTACGCACACCGCTCTGAAAATGTAATTGTACACGAGCGGTTAGTTAAGTTGCGTTTACTCGTTTAAGTTAGTTGTTAAAACCTCCGCGGTTTCGAAAATAATTTCATGTTTTATCTGCGCAGAAACGTACTTATTGATTTCAAGTACAAGATTAAATAATTTGGAGGAAATGAAAGAAAAATAATATTTATATCTCGCATAGGTACATAAGCATTTACTATGATGAGCATACGATAGTTAATATCAGTTAATACTGCGTTTGTTTCATTACAGTTGAAATAGTTAATGCGCCTCCCCCGCCAAAAATATCAAAGTCTTCGCATCCATCGACGCCTCCACCTCCTGAAATCTCCAAGCAGCGCAGTCCTTCGCCGAACAAAGGCGGCGGAACGCAAACCTCTCTGTCCATCGAAGAGACTAATAAGTTGAGAGCAAAGCTAGGCTTGAAACCGTTAGAGGTTGACAGCGCTCCGAAAGATGATCCTAATAAGATTAAAGACGATTTGGGAGAGTTTTATCATAAGCCGGCTCCCGATGTCAACGAGAAGTTGAGGACCCAGAAGTTGAAAGAAAGAATTGGTATTCAGAAACAGAAGAGACAAATTGAAGCTAATCTATCAAAAGTAAAAAATTTAGGTGATTGTGACTCCGACGATGACACTAAAAATTGGATCGATAAGACCAGGCGGTTGGACGAGGAGAAGAAAAAAGCAGAGGAAAGGGTAAGCATAAAATATTTGGAATATATATTGCATAATTTAATATGTTTATAAAATAATCTAATTTCTTATACTTTCATGTAAGGCAAAAATGTTAGATCAGCTAGACGAGGAATTTGGAATTGGAAATTTGGTTAAAGAGGAAATACACGCTGCTCGTAGTACGGCGTACACGGGCAAGAATTTAAAGGGTCTCAAAGTAGAGCACAATATTGTAAGTATTTATGTCTGTAGGAAAAGTTAAAGATTATAGATTAAACTAATTAAATAATTTTTTTTTTTAAACCATATTTAATAGGACAAATTTGAAGAAGGCAAAACAGTTGTCTTGACGCTAAAAGATCAAGGTGTATTGGACGAGGGTGAAGACGTACTCGTTAACGTGAATATAACGGATGAAGAACGCTATCAACGCAACATTTTAAATAAGACTAAAAAGCCTGGTTACGATGCATACGATGACGATAACTTCGATGAATACGGTCTTCCAAAGAAAACGATCTTGGAAAAGTACGACGAAGAGATCGAAGGCGAGAAAAAAGACACTTTCGTTCTGGGAACTAATCACATCAAAGATTCTAAGAGTAAACTCGATTATGTTAAGCAACGTTTAGCGAATAAACGATTAGAATCGTTGCAGTTAGTAGAGCCGAAGCTGGCCAGTGAATACTACAATGACGAAGAACTTGCAAAGTTTAAAAAACCAAAGAAAAAGGTAAATCTCCGGAATAAAGTTTCAATACCTTTCTCGTATAATACGCAGTGCCAATATTTCGTTGCATTACAGGTTCGAAAGATTAGAAAGAAATTAAAGGCGGAGGATTTAATTCCTGAAGATAATGATTATCTTCGCGATCTTGGAAGCAGGAGGAGTAAACGTGTCGAAGATGTGAAAGAAAACGATGCTTTAGATGTAGATGATATAGGAGGTATTTTACGCATCTTTTTTTTAGAAATTATTATAATTATTTAATATTTAAATCTCCGATGTTGCTGCAGCGTATAAAAATTGATATCCCGATTTTTCCCAATTCTCATATCAAGCTCCCACCGAAGATCTTAGTGGAATCAAACTGGAAGAAGATGAGAAGGAACTGGAATTGCAATTCGCATTGAAGAAAGCCCAGCGACTTAAAGAATCGCAATTATCGAGCATCGAAAAGGTCGCCGAAACTATAAAACAAGAGCCCGCAGGTTCGGAGGAGAATCAATCCGGAAATATTGTTCTTAACGCTACCGCAGAATTTTGCAGAACCTTAGGAGACATTCCTACTTACGGTCTTGCCGGAAACAGGGAAGAAAATGGTCAAGAATTGATGGTATTAAACGTTCCGTTACTGTATTATTTTTTTAAACGATACTTTTTGTATTTCTTTTTTTTTTTACTTTCAATAAAAATTATAGGACTTTGAAATGGATGGAGTCAAAGAAGAACCACCCGCGAACGAGGAAGAAGACGATGGTCGCGGTGCCTGGAATACCGTACAACTAGGTATCTCTTTGATATACAAAATCATTATATTATTTTTTAAATTGTATATAACTCACTGTATTTTATGAATAGATGAAAGTACATCAGAACCAGTAGCAATGGAAGCTGCGATCTTAGACGCGGAGCCCTCGCTCGGACATGGTGTTGGCGGGGCTTTGAAGCTCGCCATGAGTAAAGGTTATTTGCAAAAAGAGGATAGTAGTAGGCCATCCGCGTCACGTTTCGCGCACTTACAGGCTCAGAATTATTCGATAGAGGACAAGACTTATGGGTATGTATGGAACTTAACTACCGTTCAATACAAGAAGTTTTCTTACACGTTCAAGAGATAGAGAAATTGATGTAAGAAACATTCTTTTATTGAACGTATACAAAACGAACCTTGTTAGACAAGTCTCTAGTGAATTTCAAACTGTTAGTTAACAGTCGTAAATAGAGCCCAGATTTCGGTGCTCGGAAAATGGATGATCCGCTACCGCAACAAGAGATTAACTGCTTTGTCGGAGATGATCAAAGGCCCGAGAAGAGAGTAGGATTGATAGAGGTATGTTTATATTATGCGATTCTATTGTTCCAAGCGAGATTCGTACGAGCGTTCTAGACAAGTCCAAGTATGGATCGAAGTTGCATTAATTTAATTAGTAAGGAAAAAAACTATCTCATCTACTATATATACATATGGTTTCGTTTTATCGTATTCTGCACCTGCATGTTCAAACATATTGAGTATAAAATAATTTTTAGGATAAGGATTCTATGCAATCTTTGAGCTTCAATTTTTCCAATATTTATGGGTACACGTTTTGTTAAATGCATATAAAAAATTAATCTCCTTTAACTAAAATAACATGTAACAATTCAGATTCTTAAAATATATTTTATAAAAACACATGCTTGACTACGATGGCTGTATCGACTTGTTTAGATTCGTGTTAATTTAATCGCATAATGTAATGTATCTTGGAAACGTAATCATTATTATTCCTTTTTTTTTTTTGTTCGCGGTAACGTAAATTTCGAAACACCGAATTCCATGGGCTGCTGTAAATTTCTATATTTAAACAGAATATATTGTCCACGTTGTGCACAGATGATTTCATCAATTTTTTTTTTCTTTCTAGAGATGATGATAAATTCGGCAGAAGAGATCGTTTCAATGGTCCAACGTCGGAGTTCAAGGAGAAGGACGGCTTCAAACCGAATGTCAAGTTGGAATACATCGACGACGATGGCCATGTTTTAAGTGCAAAGGAAGCTTTCCGGTATCTTTCGCACAAGTTCCATGGGAAAGGACCAGGAAAGAATAAGGTCTATATTCCTTTTTTCTTTTTTATTTTTCAATCAAGAAATAGAGATTAAACGCAACTTTATGATTTATAGGTTGAAAAACGAATGAAAAAAGCAGAACAAGAAGTTCTGATGAAACGAATGTCATCTACGGATACACCTCTAGGCACGCTTAATTTATTGCAAGCAAAACAGAAGGAAACTCAATCGCCATATATAGTACTCAGTGGAAGCAAACAAATGCAAACGTAAGTTAATTTGATATTTAATAGATATCCAATATCGATTGAAACATTTTATGATAATTACGGTTATTTCTTTCCAGGACTAGCATATCAAAGTCAAAGCATTAAATGTTTTAAAGTTAACTTCAATGAGGATTGTATATAATATAGAGGCAAGAGAGGATCTTGTCGGTACATTTTTTCAGACAAAAAAAATACGTTAATCGTCGTAAAGTGAAAAACATTGCACATGTTTCCTTGATTTGTTAATCCACATACACGATAATAAAATAACATTTGTGAATTTATAATGGATGCTAATCATTTTCGTATCCTTTCTCTCTTCTTCTTGGACATAATAATCTTTAATTCACGATTCACATTAACAAGTTTTAATAATATAATTATTTATTTTATATTCGAAGTTTTGTTATAAGGTATCATTACACTTTTTATTTTCACGGATATGACCCAAATATTATATTTATATTTTACAGAAAAGGTTTCTAAGACTTTATTTATATTACAAGTTAGATATGCTGATTCGATACATGATAATAGTTGTCGGAGAAAATTATTTTAATTTTCTCAATGTATATAAAACAGTATAAACTCATATCTTGTCGCTTTTTATTTTCGATAACGGTACTTCGTACGCTTAAAATATTTCTCCTTACTTTTTAATCAAATAAATTGACTGCTATCACAATAAAATTAAGTGTGGGGAACAAACGACGTCCACGACTGCATCTTATTTATATACGACGTTAAAATAATACGATTTCTACATGCTAACAGTAACATGTGCATAAAAGCTATAAATATTTTAACATTACGATTCACTTCTTAGTTCTCAATCACAATACACGGATTAATTCCTAGTTATCTACCCGTACAAATCGCTACTCGGAAGATAGAAATTTTAATACTACAAAATATTTTATCCTTTCTAGTGTTTACTATACAAACTTCTTTTAAACATTCTTTTTGCTTCAATCCTTTTTTTTTCTTTTTTCTTTTTTTTCTTTTTAATTTAGTACAATATTATTGAGAGACAATATTGTTAAGACATTTGTTGTCTTATCGAGTGAAAGAATTCCTGATTACTCACGATGAAACACACAATGACAGTATATGATTTGCTACCGACGTTATTCTAAATATTTTTTACAAACTATCGGTAACATGATTTCGTATTTAAAAAACGATTTGTTTCTATAAGAACGCTGAATGGCATTAAATATATATATATATCCCTGATATCACAAGGCTTTCTTTTGTGCAAAAATAGTAATAATACTTGATTTCTCGAATCTTACACGGTGCACAATAATCTTATAAATTACATTTTATAAATATGTCTCCAACGTAGACAATATAGTTACATCTCTTGATACTTTTTTTTTTTTTTCAAAGACCTTATTCCTACTCGCTATTCACAATTCTTTTTTTCTTTTTTTTTTTTTATCTATTTTTTTTCTTTTTTGAAAAGCTTGGCACTTCTCTCGAGACGGTTTACACAAAATTAATAGGAATTTGGTGTGATCAAAAGAAGCACTCGTTTTGATATTGTTCAGCTATTATTTAAAAATAGTATTTTTCTTTTTATTAAGGCAGCGATATATTTTCAATTGTTAGCTAGAAATTTTTGAACAACTTGAAAAGACCATCAAAAATTCTAATTGACTTACTGTTAATTGCTAAAATTGCTATTTCTGTTAGTGAACAAAAATATCGGGAAACTATACGCTAACAACAAAAAATATATCATTAATCCAACAAACAACGTTTATTCTTTCATTCAGTATTTATTTCTTAAACGAATTCCTATTAATTTTGTAACAACTTAATGTACATTTTGATACTTACAGATATGATTCTTCTACTTGCTGGATTTTAAGAAATTTAGCTCGCATCGGTAACACGTTGCGTTTCGTCAAATAATAATATCCAATAAATTAAACTTTATAATTATCTACAATTGTATTGTTCCATAAAATTCAACAGTGACTAAATGTCTCTTGTGTTACCGTTGTTCAGAACAAATTTCTTATTATCAACAGCTCGTATATTATATTCGTGTAAATATTCTTTCTTACTTCTTCCTACGATTCAAATATAGTCTATACGAATCGGATAAATATTTTTAATAGGTACTAACTCGTCACACTGACTCCTCCTAATTCCTCTCTTTTAACATTCTTTATGTATACGTACGTACTAACATATTCAATTATGTCTGACAATCTGTCATGTTTTTATTTACATATATATAAAATAGAGTGTCTGTCTGTACGTTCTTTATTAATTCCTAAACCCTTTTATCAAACTGGATTAAATTTTGGTATCTTTGTTCTCTGGGACCTTGCAGAAAATATAAGCCGCTATGAAGATGCGCACCTACCCTTTCCCTTTGATAAGTTTTGTGCATTATTATATAAGTATTGCATAAGTTGTTTGAAACCAGATACAGGCACACATTCTATTTATATATAATATAATTTCAATATGTTATTGTTTGATTTTCACATTTCCACAAATGCTGATATTTTAGATATAAGAGACCCAACAAACGTCGGGTAATTTAAGCTAATATATTTATAAATTGACTTTGTTATTTTTACTTCTCTTCCGTTCTTCATTATAAAGTACTAAAATCATTGGTATAAGTATCGTAAAAGGGAAGTGCGAGTCTCAGCGCGTCGCGATCGACAATCCGCTTCTTATAAACGACAAGGCGTTCGTTAAAAAATGATAATCGTTCATCGTCGTATAAAAAAGTGGTTGTATACAAGAGAGAACAATACGAGTACGAAACGTGGAGGTAAAATGTGAATTATGATACAAGTCTCGCTAACGGTTAGCTTTTCGGGTAGACTTTTCTCAAGTTAGTTACCTTCCAAGGTATCTTCCTTGAGCGCAACATCATCAGCAATTGTTATCTGTTCAACGTTTCCATGTTCTGACTCTGAGCGTTCTTGCTCACGCCTTCCTCTTGGCCGCTTGGACTCGCAAGCCTGGTTGATTTGATCGACTTCAATTTCGTCGTTCCACCGTATCTGAAGTTCACGTCGCTACAAGTATCCAGAGGGTGCATAGCTCCAGGTAGATTAGTCGCATCGTCGTCTGTTGTGACTTCCAGTTTGGTCGTCGGTACTTTCTTAACGGATCCCAATTCATACGCTGACTTCGACGACTTTAGCTTCATCTTTGCGTTTAGCGGCAACGAAACCGACTTCTCCAAGTTAACCGCTTGGATTTTCAGATGATTATCGTTCTGCGCTACTTGTTCGTCAGTTGAATTCACCGTGTCAGTGATCTGAATATCTATGTTCACTGTTTTAGGATCGTTTTCGTCGTTTCTAACAACTTGCTCGGTGGCATACTCGTTCCTAAGAGCGGCTAATTGTGCCCGTTGCTTCTGAATATGGTTGTGCGAGTTAGAAAAGAACGACGAGACCCTCTCGAGCTTGGTAGCTAAGTTCGGTTGGCTGAGTGTGGACTTTAGAGGATATGGAGGATCCACTGGTATATTATTGTTCTTCATGAAATTGTGAGATTCTCTGCCCGTGGAATTACTTTTGATCATTCCCATCTTAGTATTGTCTTCGATCACTTTTAGAGGATAAGATCTGACACTTGTGCTTCTTCGTTTCTCAGCCAGGCTCAACTGAGCTATGATTCGGCGGATGTCACCGGGGAATTCGATGTCCGGTCGAGTTTCAGATAGCTGTTGAATAAACGCGCCCAATGTGGACACAGTTACTTCCAAACTGCGGTTCTGAGACTCCAGTTTGAGCAGAGTGGATTGCTGTACGGATCGTGCTGTCTCCAAACGGTGCAGGTTGCTCAAAGTGACCTGCAAACATAATTTCGTTTATTTCATTTTTGAATTAATACTGTGTGCTCGAAATGAAGTTGATATGTAAAGATCTTACTTCAAGTTGTTCGTTAAGTTGCGCGACTTCTTGTGTGAGTTGTTTGTTAAATACTTTGAGCTTCTCCAAGGTCTCAATTTGCGGCTTTACCGACATCATTTCTTCTTGCAGTACTTGGTACTCTACTCTATATTCATTCAATTGTTTCGTAATTTCTTGATCCGGATAAAATACGCGTTTCATGACTCGATCCAGAATCTCTTTATCTACAGCTGGTACACGCGTCTAAAATTAAAAGATTAATTTAGAAACGATAGTTACTTCGAGATACTTAACTTATTATGTTGCAATTTCTTTTACTTTGAGAAATTCCATAATTTCTTCAAAACTTTCGCACGTTAATAATTGATCTTGGTGTTCTTCCAGTAACCCCATCGATACTCGGAAAAGTACCTCAGTGCTTTCCAAGAAAAGTAAGTCTAAAACGATAAACATACGAAATAAATATTAAATGCTACATAAATAAATATCGGTATAAAAATTTTAATTTAATTATCCAGTTTAACTTACCAAAAACTCTAGTTACAAAACCAAGTGGAAACTGACTCGCGAATAAAGTTAACAACCATGGCGCAGCGTATAACGTAGGCGAGACCTCGTGTTTATCGAAATGATTATAAATCGCTGGTAACCTATCGTGCAACAGCCTAGATAATTGATACAGGTACAATTGTAATGCTGCCATATCGGGAAGATACAATTTCCTTAGGCCTCTCCGGAACATTAAGTGCCGTAAAAGAAAAAACGCTTGATCTTCGGACATCTATTAATAACAATACAGAACAAAAAGACAGATTATATTTTAAGAATGAAGTTAAGTTGATAAAAATGATTTATCAGCTCGAAAAATATAATTACATGTAAAAGAAGAACACCAGCAACGAAACTGAGTCCTTGACAGTAACCGACTTCATGATCCAAAAGCGAATAAGCTTTCAGCAAGTTGAACAATGCTAATTGTCCAGGTCCCAGAGGTGAACTGAAGTATGGATGATTTGGAAACGTACGACCGAGATCTATTAAAATTGCGTGTTGCTGGGATGTAAGCTGTTTTAAAAGTAACTCGTACGGTGTATTGTAATTAGGGAAATCGCGCGTGTCTATGGGCGGTTGTTTCAAGCAAAATTGCTCGGCCAAAAATTGCCACACTTCTCCCCTCTTCCCTTTCGGCACACCTGTAACGATATAAATCATTATTAGAAGCTTAAGTCACTGTGTATAAAAATATTTTGTACATGAATCTGTACGATGACTTACCTTGTTTTATAGCGTGTAAAAGCATTTGATTATCACATTTTGTAGAAACTCTTGATTCTTTGCTTACAAGAAGATCCCACACTTCCATCAATTCGCGAGCACAACTGCTAATTTCATCGTACTCCAATTTTATTCTCTTAACAGTTGCTTCTTCTTGCCGTACTGAAATTAAACACACTTTTAAGCACACTAATTATACGTAGAGCGATACATTTCTTCATTTGTTACGAACAATTTAAACTTCAATTGCTTACAACCGTTGAACCAGTGGAGCTTAATGAAACTAATTTTAAACGATAGCTGGGATCGTTGCACCACAACGAAAGGAACTTTAAGGGACAATACTTTATCTTACGACGTCACTATATCTCCAGCTTCAACTATATATTACCTCTAAGTCTTGCGTTCTCCTTTTCCATTCTTATAAGTATTAACTGCTGATTGATTGCCTTCTTCCAAAGATCCCTTAATTCCTGTTTCGTCCTGCGCTTTGGAGGCGCCTGAGGCGTTTTAATGATACTAATATTTCCGGCTTTATCACTCTCCTTCTCGTGATCCTTACTAGGAGTTACAACTCGATTTAGTATAGCCTGTCTCCACGAGCTGTTCGACTGCACAGGGCTATTTCCATCTGTCTCGGTTGGTGACATTTTTGGCGAATTTCCTACCTTCAGAAATCTGTCGAGGAAACAATAACGAACACCGTAATTCAATCAACACATTTCAATTAAATACGCTGCGAAACAATTACACGTACATGTCCATCATAGAACTCTTTGGTCCAGTGTTCACAGTCAGTTGTTGTTCAGGCGAAACCCTTAGAGATCTAGGTCTACTAGAGTCGGGCGAGATATCGACTATAGATGCGTGTCGCGAATTGTCCGGGCTTTGGCTACCGCTTTTTTGTATCACAGTGTTGAGGTGGCTCGTATCTTTCAAATGCGAGCCAAGACCAAGGTCGTCCCGCGAACCTTTTCTCTTCATGAGATTATCAAAACTATTGGTAAGCGAGCGCTTCGCTTTCATGAATATTGTGCTTCCAACGCCGACGCTTAAGTACTGATTAAGAAATTCACTCCTGCAAACGTGTCACAAATAGAACTTAATCATCGGTATGAATAAAAATCTATTATTAAATACTAGCTCTTTTCATAAAATTGTCTTATTTCAATGTTACCTGTTCTCGGCTGTGTCGTGGACATGCCTCGCCTGTTTCGTCTCGCAATGGGCGCGCAACAGCCTTATTAAAAATTGATTCTGCTCGCGCAAGGTCGTCCCTGTACCACCGGCAGCCTCGGCGCTTTTATACTTGCTAACGACGATTTCCTGCTCGTCCTCGGGCAGCAGTTCCATCCGCGAGAAAATTATATTCTGAGTCCTCCTATCGTTCTGTCCTAAACCCCCAGAAGGAAGACACGCGAACTCGTTACTCGTCCCGCAATTCTGTTGCGAATTAAAGGAGGAAAAGATATAAGTGCACAGGTAAATTACCTTCGATTTCCTGGCACAGCTTGTTATACCAATACATGGGGCAGTGTTCGCATGAAATCACGGGATGTCGTTCTTTTCTTGGAACTTCGCATGTTCCAACGAAGGCTTGCGAAATTGCTAAAATAAATCATACATTCTTATAAATCGCTCTAAGCTTTTCTTACGAAACTGATATTCTGATATATATTTTAATTATTTATTTCGTCTGATTATTGCAAGTTAAAAGTACTCGAGTAGAAACAATGGAATTTCTATATTTTTAGTGGGATATACATGGTGTTGTATCAGCGATGGAACCTGCTTTACCGATAAAGTCGACGCTGAAAAGAACGATAAAAAAAGTTACTCATCATCAAATCCATTTGCATCGAGTTTAATATCTTATAATAACGTAACAAATAAATTATACGCTTAATTAGATCTTTTTTACTCGCATTTCAGGGCTGAATTCATTTTATCAAAGCAGATACCATCCGTAAAAAACAGGGAACTCGTTTTACCAGCGACAAGGTCATCCGCAACCGATCCCGACTGGCACTTAAACACATATCCGATGAAGTAGTCCACGTTATTCTCTTTACAAATAAAACCAAAGTGTTCCGGATTCTTGACACCCTGCACGCAACTCGCCACGTCTCTGAGCTGTTTGTGAAGCAGCACCTGTTTCCTATCCGGGCTGATCAATCTCAAATCATATCGGCCTACCTGAAATTCAACCTCAGATCAGGATACAATATTTTGAACCGAAATCTCGCGTATAACAAAAATGGAATAATTTCGAACCTGGAAGAGCATTGTACGATTATGTTCGTCGCCTCCTCTCGCCATTGAATCTCTTCTGGTATTCAACACGCTACCCGTGGAAGACGCTCGATTTCGCATAACTTCCGGTACCTGCATAGCATTATTGTTCGCGGCATCTCGATTCTCTTCCCGTTCATCTTTCTCAGCGAAGCTAACGTTTTGCGGCTTTGGAAACGTTTCCACGGACCCGGTGAGCGTCGACGGTACGCCCAACGGATTGACCGGTGATATGATTCCGGTTCCAGAGACATTTTCGATGCTTCCAGTCTCACTGGCACTGGATTCCTGAAGCAAATGATCCGTCTCAATATCGTGTAACGCATTTATTAATTTTTGAAATCAGAAAGAGAGACAGTTGATGTAAGCCATAATTGTCGCGTAGGCGATGCGCCGAAAGAGAGACACCAAGGTGATTTACCGTGCTGTTTCTTCTGTTATTGGAAGACGTTAAAAGTGATTGACGTTGATACTCGGTGAGAAGGTTGCTCGCCGACGATCTCGTTTTCTCAAGACCGTGAACGCGAAACCTTACTAACGCATCGTCGATAAAGGCCTCCGATACCTTTGGATGTGATACTTTGATTTTCCCCACGTAGAGCACCTACAAACGAATCATCGATTATCAATCTTAATTTAATGTTAAATCAAATTATATTCAATTTTATACGAATTAAATACTAGGGCCAAAGATCTAAGATTCTCAAGGTCATTTCACACTGTCAGTTACATTTAACACTAGAACTACCAAAGTGGTCGAAATGACCCATTCGTAATTTTTTACAGAATTTTTATAAATTAACTACGGTGTCTTTGAGCAGATTTTCCGTGATTTTCTATTAAAAATATAGATAAACTTTTGTCCGAATTGCATTGCATATTATTTTATATACTTTCCACTTTGATTTCTTCGATAGAAGTAAGTGTACTTCAATCGTCGGTAGTTCTAGTGTTAAGTATAACGTGTCAGTTCCTATTTCTACCGCTTTATTAACCCTTTGCGGTCCGAGCCACTTTCGACGCTATAACTTAACTAGTTCATATTCAGTAACATACTTTTAAAAGCTGTCAGTCTCGACATAAGACCGCAAAGGGTTAAAGCATATTTACAGACTTATCGATAATAACAATTATTGTAAATTTTATTCGAAGAGATAAATATATTCTGTATTTCGTTTCAAAGATAATACACGACGAAGCTTGTTTAAGAATTTAGACAAGTTACCTCAAAGAAATGGGAAGAGCTAGGAGATATGTCAGCACCTAGGGACATCAGGCTGGCCGCACTGCTTTGCGATCTTTGAGGCACGTCCCTAGTTTCAAATCGGGACGAGGCCGAGTGTTCCTTCATGTCTCTCAGAAATTGCTGAACCTGGGGACAAAGAGGAGCATTGAATTGCAATCTCAGACGCGATGTGTCATTACAGCATCGAAGCTGGAAATTAATCCTCGTCACGCGACAACAGACAACAATCGCGTTCGTAATCCTTGCGATTGGAGTCGTTGCACCCTGCACGATTCTCCATCTTACTTTTCCCTATAGATACCACGGATCTTTCTAACTACGTTAAATTACACTGCGAACTTTTTCAAACATAGGTGAGAAGACACGGGTAATTTTAAAAACATTTTTTACAGGTTGAATAAATTTTTGTTAACGAGGTAAATAAGATCGTGTATTAAACATATACATTACAAAATTACAAATTGGTAAAAAATTCATGTTTTATTTCAGAATCCAATTTTTACATAATTAATCGGTCGAACGAAGTGGAAAATGGTTAGTTTTAAAACCCTTTGCACTCGAACGTCTCCTCTCAGGGGACATCAGAGTTTATTAATGATATTAATGATTACAGGGGATAAACTTGCATGGGCATAACTTTTTATAAATTTTTTAGAAAATTCACGTTTCCTTGAAGTTCTCTATTTCGAATGGCAAGAGACAGCAAATCAAAAAGTGTGGTATACACCGAAACATGGAACGATTTCTGTTTGCACACTTTCTTATAAAAATGTTGCGAGAAAGAGTTGATAGAAACGATGGGAAAGATCGATTTAAGAGGTTTTTAAATAGATTCCTTTTAATTTAACCACAAAGTCCGCCGATTTACATAGCAACGTATCAGTTTACATAATTCACGGTCTTGGTGATGGATCGGCCATGCGTCATATATCGACGATATATTTCCGCAAAGGAAATTAGCCCCAGAAATAATCCAGGATACAGTAGCATCCGAAGTGCACCATTCATATACAAAACCTATTTCGCAAGAAAACGTGTACCAAACGTGGCCGATGGCCGTGGACCAAAATAAATTCATTTCAGGAGCACTCGGTGACTGCATGGTTTTCTGTTATATTTCTCTCTCCATTTTCTGTTCTTTGTTAAATCATTCAAGTTCACAGATTATTTTCACGTTTCCTTCGGTTCTTCGTACAAGTGTTTCCATCTTGTTTCTAGCATTAATCTTAACTCGAGCAACTGTAACTCAATCCTAGCTCTTGTTGAACAGCTATTAGAATACTGCAACCTCCAAAAACCACATTTGGTTTCTGAAACAGCTTTTCTGTAAGTGAAGAGTCTTCTACCATATTTCATAACTTTTTTTTAAATTTATTTATACAATCTGTACACCGGACTTGAAATAATTAATCATCCCTTCTCATACCCTTCCATCGACAGAACTTGCACAGTGCTGCTACCGCGTACCGAGGAAGAATTTCGAACTAAGATAACGAACTCTACCAATTCTCCGTGCGTCGAGTTCATCCAAGCGTGACCCGAGAGGCTGTCCAAGCGTTGGGTTACACCGATTTTCACGAGCAATCTCGCGTGAGACACGCGAGTTTTGTGCCATTTGCGAGCCACGGTGGCCGCGAAATGACAGCGCAAACACGCGCGGCAATATAAGACACCGAGAGCGAATAAAAAAGAATAAAACAAAAACAAGGCGGAGGAAGAGACAGAGGGCGATTTCTACACTCAATGAGAGTTCAGAGAACAGGAAAAAACTGGGCAATCAATCTTCCGCGTAAACGTTTTTGACATTGCAGCTAACGATAAGAGCAATTTATTATGCAAACCACGGTTGGGTTTCGATTGCGTGATACATCGAAAGCGATTAGCAGCGCGGAGATGCGTCTGATGTAGGCTGACGCGATCGATTAGAAAACAGTTTGTATCAATGAAAAAAAGATTATCTTGACGGGTGGTTATCTTGACGACCGTGAGAGGTCTTCTCGACTACGACAGAGAATTTCGTAGCTACCGTAGCTGCTGACACAGAAAGCAGATCGGCGCAAAGCGGTGGGGCTTCCTTTATCCAATTACCAGACGAGCTTTCTTTTTATTATCCGGTCGACCCTTCCTCCTGCAAAATATGTACGACTGACATTTGATACACACCCAACTGCAACCTGTACGCGACGATGAATAGTAAGGTGATACTGAAACTAGGAGATTTCAACGAGTCCTTTTTGTTTCTAATTTTTTCTTTTTATTCTATGAATATAAAATTGGAAGAACGTTAGGAACGGATTGAGATTCAATTTTTATCGTTATGTTTGTTTTATTGTTTTATTTGTTTTTTTTTTCAATTTGTTAAGTATAATAAAAGTATGACTGGTAATAAGAAAAATTGACACTGAATGGAGTATCGTATTTAAATAGATCTAGTTACTTGACGCAATCGGTACGCGTATCTATTGAATTGTAAATGGTGATCCAACAGGTTGTAAGGAAACTAACTTCTTGCCGGCTTTTTTCTTTTACAGTGACAGTACTCCTGAGCTTAATTATACATAACAAGAGGACTCTTGAAGTGGATATGAATAACCCATTTCCTGTCGTCACATGTAACCTTAGTAGCAATATAAGAACAAATCTTACGATATTCTTGTCATCTGCCAGCGGAATTGAGTACAAAAAATTAAAAAAGAAAAAAGAAACGAAGGATAAACGTAACTAATCTTCTACTATTTTTAATATTTAACGTTTCATAATACAACTTCTAAATCATTGTACAAATTCTATTACAGTATCACCGCATTGTCACCAAACAATCCACTCGTAAGATCATTAATTTCTATTTCTATTCCTAAAAAAACTGCGATCAACAGCAATTTCTTTTCTGATAAAAAAAAAAAAAAATGGTTATAAAAGGTTAATTCATTTTATGCTCCACTTCAGTTCTCAATCCCCACGTTTATTGTATCACTTCTGTCGCAGCTATAAATACCACCAGGAAGAATCACGAAATTTTCACAAGGTCTCGAAGCGTGAACGCGAATGTGCTACATCTGTCTCGTCTCTTTCTCCATCCGTTCTGTTTGTTGATACTCGCTCGTCCATTCTCAATTGATCAGCATCAATTCCAAGGTACATACGCACGCGTGATCATCAGAAGGAGCACGGGCCTGCGTCATGACGCTGCTCGATTGAATTCACGTGGAAAATTAGATTGAATGTCTCGGAGAGCGACCCTGTGAACCGTTTCATCGACACGCAGTTAAATGGAAACTGGCGTTTCGCAAGCGATGCTCTCGAACCAAGGACGCTCGCATGATCGACGATCGTGAGAAAAGACACGGCGGAGAAATCGTTTCCGTCCGCTTTTCCGGCACGCTCTTCACGACCAAGAATTAATGAGACCCGTTGAACGCGCGAATCTCGTGTCCGTGAATGAAGTTCCGGTGTGAAGGAGTTGATGATGGTATTCTTTTTCGACAATCGGAATGCCGGTATTTCACGAGATTCTTTTTTTTTTTTTTTTTCTTTTCTATGCAGGGTCTCGTGAATGGAATGGGAAAAATGTAGGATTTTTAGTCGAAGATTTAGAGAGTATTTAAAAATATATAAAAAACTTATTGAATTAAGCGATTAATTCTTTGCGCTTCTAAACTTTTTTTTAAGTTTCACAGAACTATTGTGAAAAATTGAAGCGTTGTTTTGGGGGAAAAAAAATATAAATGTTTACGATTTTCGTTTGCTTTGTTTTAAAATTAAAGAAGAGTTTACTTGACGGTATCAAATTTAGCTTGAAACTGAACCTCTGAAGAAAATAACACACGAAATCAATTTGTGAAGGTATACTTCGAGGCAAGTTCACGCAACTCTCACTTGATGAACTTCTGATCGCTCATGAATATTCCTTGCGCGTGCAACTATTCATCGCTGCAAGTGTACATTGTAGTTACTTTTAGGAAGGGGACAAAGGTAGAACGCGTGTTTCACGAGTGTATTTTAAAGGATACACAGAGTTCATAGAATTATTTTTCTCGTTTCATCCTTTTCTAATTACAGTGTTTCATTGGCAGCTATCGTGGACATGTCGTTACGCAAATTCACCTCGGTGCAAGCAACGGGGTATTAATTAATGATGAATAGAGATTTAATGGAAACTGTGTCAATTACGATTAAAGGTCTCTTTATGAATGACAATAAAGACGGATCTATTCAATCTTTTACGTAAATGCAAAGTATCTCAATGGAATTAAACTGATGCGATTAAAAAGTTATGTGAAAACGTGTATTACGTGTATTAGAGACTAAGTAATACACTGTATACAACATACTATATTATTTATCATGGACTATACAGTATGTTTCATACTCTATACATTACATATTACATTGCACGCTATACACTGTTTACTTGTATAATAATAATCATAACAACTAAATTTTTTAGCGTCTGCAATCAAGAGTTCTATACACTGAAACTACACAAGTGCATTCGCCCCTCGTTCGTTTATGGAGCTTCTGTGTGAAAAAAAAAAAAAAAAATGGGAGCTACGTTTTCATGCGTACCAGGTGTCGACCATAATTAAATCCTAATTGCCAGAGCTCAGCTTAATTTGATTTGACGCTGAAAAAAAAAAAACCTGGATCGCGTCGATAGTCGTACGCGTAAGGTCTTTGATCCTGGTTGACACAGTTTCTATTGAAATGTCGTGGAATGCGTCACGCGTGTCTGCGAACGCTTTTACAGATTAAAATAAGAATACTTGACGACCGAACGCCATAAACGAATGCGCATAAATTTTCTTTCGTTAAAATATCGTTGAACCGGAATATATTTTAATCTCCGCCGATATCGCCCCGTTCAATTTATTTGCGAGCATAATTTTCGTTTCATTCAAGCTGTCTCGAGATCTTGGCTTTTTCGACCGATTTAACTTACGTAGAACTTACCAAGGTTTGTCAATACATTTCATAAATACACCGATAAAAATAATTCGTAAACTATTTTCATTACGAAAAAACAAACTCTATTATTTCTTTTTTCTTTGTATTAATTTTTATTTCTCGTTCATTGCATGTATGATGTAGAAGAGATCCTGCTTGTTACTCAAACGGTGGTGATCGAGGGTACAAGTGTTCTAGATGAATTCGTCTAGAGATGTACAGCAGCCAACTCGTCTAATTATATGCAGACAGCTTGTCGCTCCTAATCCTTCCACGAATAACTGAGCTTTCACTTGTGTTATTTAAATACCACGATCTCACGATTTCGAGTAAGTACTAGTTTTGTTAACACCGCCGCCACACGCTTCCACGTGCATTTTTCTGTTATTGCCCAAATGATTAATTTGCTTGGGAATTAGCAATAGTTAGCTGCCGGACAACTTTTCCTTTCTTTTATACTGATCTCTCAAAAATCAGATCTACAACAAAAATGCGTAAACATGAAATGTATTCAATATTAATATTTGCAGAGGGAAATCACGGCGCACGAATAATATTCCACCTCGTCCTTCTCAACAGAGACACAAATGTTCTTGTCCGACGAGAAAGACCTCTTATGAAACAACCATGAAAAGATAGGAGCGTAAGAAAGCATAGCGTACTTCTTGCACGTACGCGTGCACTGTAAAGCAGCAATAAAGGGGAAAGAGAAAGAATGCAACGTATCTGTCTACGTGACCAAATTAACATTAAACCCGTAACAAGCAGTCGCGTCGATCTACGAACGAGTAACACGATCCCTACCCACGAGCCAGCCAGAAACTGTTACGCCTTATTATCGACACTTTGTTGCAGAAACTACTATAATCGCTGTAATACGATTACGCGTTAACGAGCACTCTTTTTTTCTTTTTCTTTTTTCTTTTCTTTTTTTTCCAACAACTGAGTCGCAGAACTGGTTTTGAACTACGTAAATCCATCGAGACGCTCGTTTCTTCTTGTTCTGCTATCGCCTCTTTTGCGGCCATCATCGAGAATTCGAAGAAACGCTGCGAATCGTGAAAGCAGAGACATCGGTACGTGATCGACATGCCACAACATTGGCACGAGACTCGTGGATACCGGCAAAATTCGTGACGGAACTCGAATACGTCGATCCTATCCTTGCGCTTATCGCGTATTTGCGAAATTCTGGTTCTTACTGGAATTGCATTAGAGAAACTTGGCCGAATGTTTTCAGTCGGCATGTCCCATTGGCGCAATGTTTGTATATTTGACGTAGAGAAGCCTCTAGTGACTTTTGCGAGGTATAATTTGAAGAATGCAGACCGTGGAATGTGGAGTGTGGAGAACGCGGGACGTGGAATGTAGAATGGTTAAAGATGAAATGTAAGATACCGGCTGGAGAGCGTAGACGTGTCAACATTATTGTAAAATTCATGTGAACGCGTAAAACGTGTTTCTCATTATGTTCCATGATACTAACTTGTAGTTTTCTTCATTTTATTTTTGTAATAAAAAAAAAAGGAAAGGGTTATTTAGTTGCAAGCACAGGTGTGGAATGAAAACTGTGAACATTCGACGACCTTTGCGCGAGCAACAAATATAAATAACGTTTATTTTCCTGTCTATGACGCAATCGCAGGATTTTCCGCCGGTCATCTCTTCGTTTTTTCAAATCTCCGCGCGAAGTTCCCACGGCACGGAATTTAATAAAATGTACTTGTTACGGAACGCTGAAAAATGAACCGGGAGTAAAAATAAAAATTTTATACATTCCAGTGTTCATCGCTCAACGTTAAAAACTCGTCGATCGCTCAGTTTGTTGTTCTTCGGTAATATTTTTGTAGCACTTTTTTGCCGTTTCGAAAATCAACTTATTTTTCGTTCGATATTTTTACAGGCGAGCTAAGTGATAACTAGAATTGCTTGTTATTTAGAAACCCGATCTAAACTGGAAAGATGTGTACGAAAAATAAATATCTGAAACAAGTTTAACGTATTTATTATTCTTTATCCTCAAGAGTAAACATATGTTCGTGGAATTTTAAAACAGCAGCGAGCAAAATAATCGAAAAATCTTATTTGATACATCGTTAATTGATTGCAAACGTAATCCAGTCTTTGACCGTCAAATAACTTTGCCGCTAATTTGCGGACAAACACCTCGCTTACATTTGAATGAATTTAAAATTCCTTCACAGTACTCAAGAATCTGTCCTACTTAAAAGAATCGTGATTCTTTCCCGGAATATCAATTCGAATCATAAATTATCACAATAAACACGTAACAAAAACCATCAATTACCATACCGATCACATTATATTCTTAATTCAAATGACTACCGTAGTCCCGCGTGAAACTCGTTTAAATTCAAATTCAAATCTCATTACCGTAACATCTCATCGATCAACGTCTTTTTTTTTACTACTAAATTAAGAAAAAAATTACATCTCCCATACAAGATATTCGTTAAAATAATTTAATTATTCCACGACAGCAAAACAAGTGAGAAAATAAATTGCAGCAACAAAATAACCGCCGATACGTTCTAAAATAGAAAAGGGTTCGAAACAATCACCAGTTTCCCGAGACGTCCGCCAGAGGCGAACGTTCGAGGTGAGCGGTCCCGACCACGAAATAATTACGTCAAACTCGATTTAGACGCGTTTCGTATTTTACGTAACTTTCACCGTCGCGTGCAAGGTAGAGGTGAGAATGCAACGGTATTCTTAGGCA
>SMSQ01020217.1:0-11158 GCA_019453375.1 Ctenoplectra terminalis | reverse complement strand
TTTTTTATTTTTTTTTATTTTTTTATTTTTTTATTTTTACAATGATTAAGTACAATTACAATTTAAAAACTTAGAAGAAAGAACTGCATGGCATTTTCACAAATTTGTGTGACTTTAGTAATAAAATATCAAAAACTACAGAGTAAAAATGAACTACAATTATCTACTTTAATAACAATCTATCAAGTGAATTGCAAAACATTCATTATCTTAGCCTGAGTTCTAACTGTTTTAATCATTTTCAAAGAACGCAATGTTTTCTAGTAGGTATACTTCAAATATTGTCGTTGTATTTGAATTATTTAACTTTCTTCAAGTTGTTTAGCTCATTTGTTCTTGTGCACGGAATATTTTTAATATCGTAAAACATTTAGCATTTATTCCGTTGTAGTACCTTCTTAAATTTTTAACAACGAACTATGTTGTTATCAACAAGAAATCTTACGTTAAATGTGTGAAGAAGAAAAAGCAAATTGTTTATATTATAGTAACGGTAAATATTATTTCGGTAAGAATGCACAGTCAAAGTTTTATTGACTTAAATGTCGACTGTAAATATAGGTCTATAGGAAGTACTGCAGGCTTACCATCGTTCAAAAAGTTGTCAGTCTTTATAAGTTTAATCACTGAATATATTCTTAAGATCGTTTTCATAGAGCGCTATAATTAACATTATTCCAAGGCCACACGATAGTCCTAACGCTTGTAAAATACATTGCCATTGAGAGCTACGCTCCACCGAGTGACTTGAAGATAATTCTGGAATCTATGTAAAATATTTACTGGTCAATTACAGTTACGATTTGTTAAATAAATGAAAGGATATGTACTACTTACCATATCTACTAATGCTATATATATAAACATTCCCGCAGCAGCTGCAAACATCCAACTACTTACGGCAGGAGTACTCCCTAATAATACACCAAATATCATACCGAACAAACAAAGTACGGAAGATAACAGATTATAAAAAACAGCTTGTTTAGCGCTCATACCAGCTTTTAACAAAACCGCAAAATCTCCTATTAAAAAGAAAGATAATATTAAGAATAATTTAAAAGATTTAATAAGTTACATATACACTACATATAACATACCTATTTCATGAGGTAACTCGTGACAAAATACAGCTATTGCCGTGGAAAAACCACCCGCTATATTCGCTGAAAAAGCAGCACCTATAGCCATACCATCTGTGAAATTATGTAAACCATCACCCATAACTACCATCCAAGCAACACTCGACATAGATTCTGGTGCAGAATGAACATGACCTAAACAAATTTTTTAATTATATATCATTCATTAATACATACTAAAAACAAATTAATACTTTATATTAAACAATTATACAGTACCATGCGAATGAGTATGACCGTGATGTTTTGTTTCATGTTCGCGTATAATAACAGTATAACTTTCTGATTCATTTAATGATATATCCGCACCATCTGCATTTTTCTTTGTATTTACAATTGAATCGTCTAGCCTCCAGTCTTCGTTTTTTTTCTTTTCTACATCGTTCGTCATAATTTTTGAAACTGAATTGCAGTTTGACGTCAATGGTTTTTCCTCTTCGATCACAGGAGGCCTTTCGTGATTATTGTGTTGACGATTATGATGATTATCTAAATAATAAATATCATTTTTACGACAGATTAATTATCCCTTTTGATATTACTCGAAACGTAAAATTAAAAGCATTAAATAATTAATTAAAACTTTGATTAAATCAAAGCATTCTACCTTGAACATCTGCATTAATTTCACCATAACAATATGGATAAGACGAATATTTGTGTTTGCAAAGTTTTTCTCCAACAACATTACTGTTTGCTCCGTCAGTTTCTCTCATTACTCTAACGCGCGAAGGAAGCTAAAATAATGAACATGTTTCTTTTACTTAGGACAGTATATATTCTATAAATGTTTTATAAAAATTGCTTTATGGGTGTTAATTTTTCTTTTTGCCGTAAATCTGTGTTACCTTGTTACGACGTTGTCGAATTTTTCTCCATTCTGCTACCAATGTTAGAGCCTTCTCCGTAAAAAAAAATAACGCGAGACCCATCATTGCGACTAGCCCCTTCCACATATTCATGTTGTGCTGTTCTTTATGATCTGCTTCAGCATGGTCACTACTGTCATTATGAGTATGTTCATGTCCATGATCATGCGACATCATTGCCTGAGAAAAAACAAATATTTCTTCTTTGCATAATATAATACGATTTTTTGCACTGAAAAATGACATTCTTATTGTAATATCTTACATGCGGTAGAAGATGAATGAGAGCATCGCCGCATAATGTTCCTACAGCTAGTGCAACAAGAAATTGTAATAACTGATGGTAGTATATTTTACCCATGCAAGGTATAACAGCTACACCAAGTAAACCACAGAGACTGATTATTAGAATACTGATTGTTGAATAGGCCCACACTAAATAGAAAAGTCACATATTTAGATTTTTACAATATTTAAAATATAAAAATTTTCATTCGGATCACGTTGCGATACTATACCTTGAACCATATTGCGATTCACGTCTTCTCCAAGATATTTATTAACTGCTATTGGCTTATAATTTTCTGGCACACGAATACATCCATTTCTCTCTGAGCTTGATTCACCTGCCAGTTGGTAAACAAGAGCTGGACACACACGTTCAAAAAGCCAACTTGGTAATGTTGAATTATTATTAGTGATCAAATTATATGGCATATCCCTTGCAACAATACTTAACAATTCTTTACTATTTAAGCACTGAAACGACGAGACGATTGTTCGTGAGAAAAAATTTAATCGAAGAAAAATGTTAATTTATTTAATTTTTTTATAATAAAACGAAGTTTTGATTTCGTTATAATTTATCTTACCCGTTCCTTTTTAATTCCATTTTCATATTCTGGTAGGCCATTATTTTGTAAGTTTGTTGATTTGTCTGAAAGAACAAAAAATTCGTATATTAATTTGTGTACTGTATCAGAGAGAGAGAGAAAATTTTCACCAGAAAAATTTATACGATGTTAATATAAAAACACAAATAGTTTATATATTAAACGAAACGTGTTTAAGAAAAATAAATAAAAAGATGTGCCGCAAAAGATGTATTCTGATATAATTCCATCGGATAAAAATTTTGTAATATGCAGTTACTGATAGCAGAAAAATGTAAGCGTTATCTACACAGAGGATAACATTACAGAAGATATGATTATTTAACCACTGATATCTCGTACAATCAACAGGAGTGGTATTAAATTTTCTTTACTCATTCATAACTATAGAATAAATGTTACCGATATACGTTTGTACTAAATACTTTGACTAGTTTTTAACTGTGTTCCGTTATAACATATTTCAACAGAGTTGTAAAAGAGTTCAACGAAATCAATAAGTAACTCTGTGGGTCAATTGAAAAGGAATTTGAACTCTCAAATTAAGCTAAATCATTATTACGAAGATGATTCTCATATCGAATCAAGTCAAAATATTATCAGCCTGTATACGTCTTAGAGCAGATGTAACTTTATTCCTTATTACGATTGATAGGTTGGTAATTGGTAATTAAAAGTGATACATTGACTTTAGCTACGTAAGATAATACTCGAAATGATCTTGAAATAAATTTAATTTTCTAAGTATATATTTCCTATAAATAAATTATTTTTTACCTGTTATTAAATTAATTAAAATTATTAAATTTACTTAAAAAAAATGCTTCTAACAATGATTAAGTCAACGAGTTAAAAAACTTACCCAATGGATTTTCATGCTGACTAGTAACAATATTATGATTTTCTAATCTTGATATATCTGTTAATAATCTTAATAATCCTAATTTTTTTAACAACTTCTCAAAGCCCTCCATTGTTATACTTGTACCATCTCCATAAGCATCAAAAATCTTTTTCATAAAGTATTTTTCATCTATAACATCAACATTTCTTTTTGTCCTAATCCTGTTAAAAGGATTTCGATCTTTGTCAAATCTTGCTGCATCTAATTTGCTATTGTGTATAATTTCAATTTGACCCAGTCTTTCTAATATCTCTATGTCCTTCAAAGGTGCAGAATCTTCCTCTGCTACTGGCACACGATTATCTTCAATATTTTCATTAACTTTTACGTTTTCTAGGTTTGTCTCTTTAGTATGGGTTTCATTTATTGCGACTGGCACCAACAGAGCAGGGGATTTGTTTCCATTATTGTTATCTAACATATTAGAAAATTTAACAGCACCATTATTATAAGTGCCTAAATTATTTAAATTTAATTTTCTCACATCCTTTTGCTGTGTTTCTTTGAACTTCATTAGTAACCAAGATGGTTGTAATTGTTCATTTGGATCTGGCAGCTTTACAGAATTAACAGAATTACGAGTCGTTTGTCCTGCTGTTGAGAATTCGGTATGTGCCGAGCATGGTGTATGCGTAGCACATAGAACACAAACTACACAAACCGTGACAAAATGATGCGACATGGTGTATGCCCTGTAAAATAAAATAACATATTTCAGTTTAAATGTAACTAATATATATCCATATTTATAAAGCCTAATATTTACCAACCTTTATCGCACCTTAATTTATCGTTTAACAATGAAATTTACCAACAAAGTATTCTTCGACTACTTATTATACAACATTATGATCTATTCAAAAATCATTACATCAGAGGACTGACTGGCAATAGAATGTTACATCAAATGGGAAGTAGTTATCTATGCAACAATCATAGTGATAATGATTCCAATTATAGCTAACACTGTCATTGAGTTATTATACACTTGTTTAATATAAGTAGGAAATTATCCATTACATTCATAAATTTGGAATATTATCCTACTGATTACTGATTATTCAAGTTGTAGTTCATAAATTTTTTTACATAGATACGATACAATTATGAATAACAATAGTCGATATATTTAATTTTTTCAAATACCGATATATCAAAGATATATCAAATAACAAGGAAATTAAATTTATTATTGTCATAAGAAAATATTATCAGTATAAACCATGTATATACGGTACATAAATGTAAAAAAAATATATAGTTACTTTAAATCTTTGATTACATTAAAAAATTTATCAAGTCAAACTTCTTCTAAAAATAATCACGGTTTCTATTTATAAAACAACAGGTAATTAAATTTCAATCAAAATATTATTCAATGCGATACAGATATCAATGACATAGATAAGATCGACATTAAACGAGTCTGATCTATGATAATAGCAATTGATCTAAACATAAGTACTGATTAATTCTATTTTCAAGAACAAGTGTATTTTTGTAACAGTAAAAATAACAAAAACTAAAATTAAACTTTGCTCGTCTTCTCGATATAATTTTTGTAATTATCAAAATTAATTATATGAAATAAAATTTAATTATTTTACCTAACTATCGTTATACACTTTTTTTGTTTCGCATTAAAGTTGAAAATATAAGCAATTTAAAAGCAGAAAGATTAAAAATGCATATAAATGTTATATATGGATCTTGTTAACCGATCCTATCAATAGCGACGCATAATGAATGGAAAAATTTACAGGCGTATAATTTTCATTCAAAGCGTACATTAAATCCATCGCGAGTTTACCGCTACCATTTAAGTGCAGCGCTTAAGTATCGCAAATGCATAACAACTGCTAAGTTAGCCTCCACTCGATACGGGAGTTTAAGTCAGCCAATACAAACATAACTAATCGCAGCCCGCAGGGAAACGCATGATACGGTGAGAAACGATAGAGCGCGCATTTTATGAGAGTAAACTACGTAAACTACGTAAACTACGTAAACGATTCAGGATGCGCGCTCCCTGTATCGTATCCGAAATAGCCAAGGTGTTCGATGATGCGGTCGCTTCGTCAAAAACCGTATTTTTAGCTGTCAAAAAGAGAAGGAGATTCGTGGTATATCGTTGTCGCCCTCCTTACCCTACTCCGCCGTTACGGATCCATGACAGAATTTAGAATTTAGGTTAGAAAGGCGGCCTCTCGCTTTAATATAAAAAAAAAATACGTGTCAAGTTTTGGCTCGGTACCCGGTTGTTTCTTGTCAGCATACCATGTCCGATGGAGGGCCACCGGATTAAATTATGATAGCATGCTGTCATGTAATTACCTTTATTCGATCAGCGAAACAAAATTCCCGCTAGGAAGTGGCATATGCTAATTGATCGAGACGCGCTCACCAGCTTGCGGAAAGCTCGCGAAGTCCCACGTTAACGTAAGAGAAACTCTTCAATACTCTCGTCTATTTCCCTTTCTTCCCTCCACAACCAACCGCTCAACACCAACTTGGCCGCGTGCAACAAGTATACTCTGAACTTAGCTGACTGTTGGTCTTCCACAAGACGGACAAGTCTCGAGGAATCTCTCAACGTTACGCAATCTCTACCGGAGGCAGCACTATCGGTTTATACCATTGGTTTCAAATTTCAACACCTCCTATTGCCTGAAATGTTGATATAGCACGCTCTTTCTAATTAATAACAATAAATATTCTTTCGAATAAAATAACTTTTTTTTTCTATTAAACTCTGCTTTTTATCAATATATCTATATTTCTTATTTTTTTCTATATTTAAAAAATTCTATCTCACTAATCACTGTATCGTTACGTTTTATTGGTATACCATTGCTCTGGTACTAGCATTATTAGTTCCTACATTTCAGATTAAAATAATTAACTGATCAATTATATTTTATTTTCTCTCTATCGATTTTAACCGAAACATACTATTTTTTATCGGTCACATATTTTATATGATAAAAAAAATAATACCAATATAATTTATTTCAAAATGTTCATCTTAACACAATACGCAATTTGTCTACGGAATAAATAATCGATGTTTCAATTGAGTAGGTAGAGTAAACGGAATACAAAGTTCAAAAGATTGTTCAAGGTTTAAGACATACTTTTATTACATAAAAGTATCACAAAAAGAAACAGTTTAATCTTCTTCTTCCTCCGGAGCGGCTCCTCCGCTTCCTTTACGCAGGTTCTTCCTCTTAACACGGCCAGGTCTGCCACCACCGAACGGAGATTTCAATGAGAAGTCAATGTGCTTCTGCGAATCCAATCTCACGATGAAAGATGGAATGTTCACCACTTGTTTGCGCACTCTGAAACAAGATAATTCTTTATCTCTCGTATGCCTATATTCCGATATTATGTATTTTTAACATCTTCGCGTATCATTTTATCGAGCTAATTAATATATTGAGAATATACCAATTTTTTTTTAATACGAATGTGTCCATAAGTATATTACAGACGTTAAGTGCTAGTTTCCCGACACTTAAGTGGCCTGTCTGAAATAAAACATTAATATATAGCGTAGCACAATCCTGAGCATCATTCCGAAGGGACAATCAATCGGGAAAACTGTTCGTATACCTGCGGTAGTCGAAAGACCGTTACTTTCAAAGTTTACGAATAAACAGAACATTATAACAGCAAGTTAAGTATTTGCTTCTTAAGGAAACGTTTTGTCTCCTGGTTTGAAGCCAGACAAGCATGAAATCTTATCTGGTGATTAACTGGGAGTTTAATATTGCCTTAAAGATTAGAAACAGTCTGCGTATGATCAGATATTTCTTGCCCAGTTTTTAAGGCTTACGAAACTATATCTTGCACGAGATTTACCTAATGTGACGCTGGCGGATAAGCACACGAGCGTGATGAATAGACTTGGCAAGTCCCAGTTTGAACACTTGGGTTTGAAGTCGTCTTTCCAAGAAATCTTCAATTTTCAAACCAAGAACATAATCGAGCTTCATACGGCTTTCATCTAGCACTCCAATTCTTACCAAACGACGCAAAAGAGCATTTCCTATCGAATATAAAATCTAATTTAGCAAATAAAGATCGAAAAAAATAATAAAAATATTAATTGCAACGTTTTATCAGTGCAAACTGTATCGTCACGTATTATCGGACAAGAGGTGTTAAAAATTTATAAATCATCACTATTTTCGTACAAAAATTTACTACTATTAAATAAACGAAATTATTTAAACGAATTTATTCGATACCTTCAAACAAACGTTTCGGATCTTTTTCCTCCAAAGTAAGCAGCTCACGAGCAGCTTTCCTTATATTCGCAAGAGTGTACTTAACTCTCCATACTTCACGCTTGTTACGAAGACCGTATTCACCAATAATTCGTAATTCCTGATCTAAACGAGCCTTTTCGTAAGGCCTTCTTGGCGTGACATAGGTCTTTGAGAAGACCGACGGGATTCTTCCGTTCACCATTTTGTATAGTCGTTACCTGATACAAGTACATATATTTAATAAAAAAATATATATATATTTTTTATTTAACAAATATACAAAAATTAGTAATTTTAAATATAGCGCTGTATTATAATACTATAACTTTATATTTTTACGTAAGAAAACGATCGTAAAGACAATTCCTACCACGTGTTCGAAGAATACGAGCAAAGGTAACAAATTTCGATAAAAATTGTTTTATTTAACCTAATTTCCAGGTAAAGCAATAACCAATAAGTTAAAAATTTGATACCGTTATTGAAATAAACGAAATCTTAAACAACTTAAATAAGTATCGCAACTTACCCGATTCTCTGCGACTAACGACCACACCGTATTGCGAGAGAAATAGAAATGGCCGATTCCGTGGAACGAAGCGCAATCCTAAAACGAACGCAGCGCTCAAAACGGAATTCCGGTTTATGTACAATTGGCGGGAATTTAAAAATACCCAAGATATACATTACAAGAAGAAACAATTGATTGGATACATTTTTATGACCCAATTCCTGGGGCCCTAGAGCCCCGCATTAACATTTTCGTGTCGCTCATCATCGAATCGTTACTTAGGCCATATATTCTTACAATAATTATTCCTATCATTGTTCAAGGTCTATATTTTATTCCACATCCTTAAAAGTACGTGAATTAATCCTACAAAGTTCTTTAATAAATTAATTAAACAATTTATGGACTGGGCAGGTTATAACGGAGCACACGCTTTAACAATAATTAATAACTAACGAATAAGGAACAAAATGTTAATAAAAATCATATGTGAATGTAGCCAGATGCGTGTTCTTTTCGTCATAATTTTCTTGATTATAAAGAAATGCAGGAAATGTGGAAAGTTAGTAAAATACTACGCGGATTCGGAACATTACTTCAAGCGCTTCGTATTTTAATTAATTTATAACTAATTATCCAGGCAAAAATTTGCATTAAAAATGGTACGTGAAAGTTGCTACGAGTTGTATCCACGTGTTGCGATTCTAAAAGTTCATAGATTGTTCCTAAAAAACGAGTTATTAACTAATTCTCTCCGTCCGAGAGAGAACGTATATCTGTCCTTGTCGCACACTATAGCGCTCCTCGTCTGTGACGTCAGGAGCAGGAGCAGGAGCTGGTCGACCTCCTCGCACATTCTGTTATCCTGTTAACTTTTCTCAAATTTTCTCGATTTCTGCAGTTCACGGACGTCACTGCTTTCCTTGTCTAACACATTAAGATTATACGTATACGTTTAAATTGTTAATATCTCGTTAACCACGTCGTGTATCTTTACAATAATTTTTCCTATCATTGTTCAAGGTCTATACTCAATTCTAAATCCTTAAAAGTCCGTGAATTATTCCTACAAAGTCGTTAAAAAATTGAACAATTTATGGACTCGACAGGTTATGACGGAGCACTCGTTACAATAATAATTAACAATTAATTAATCGGAAACCAAATGTTACCAAAAACTATGCGCGAAAGCAGCCAAAAGCGTGGTCTTACAGTCCTAATTTTCTTAGCTATAAAGAAATACAGGAAATGTGGAAAGTTAGTGAAGAACCACACGGATTCGGAACATTGCGTCAAACACCTGATATACTAATTAATTAATAACTAATCATCCAGGCGAAAGTTTGCGTTAAAAATGGTTCGTGAAAGTTGCTCCGGGTTGTATCCTCGTGTTGCGATTCTAAAAGTTCATAGATTGTTCCTAAAAAACGAGTTATTAACAAATTTTCTCCGCTTGAGAGAAAAGGTATGTCTGTCCTTGTCGCACGGTATAGCGCTCCTTGTCTGTGACGTCAGGAGCAGGAGCTGGTCGACCTCCTCGCACATTCTGTAATCCTATTAACTTTTGTCAAATTTTCTCGATTTCTGCGGTTCGCAGGAATCCCAATAGATGGCGCTAGTGGCGGTTGTGTGACGTCACTCTACTTTCCTTGTCTAACACATTAAGGTTATACGTATACGTTTCAATTGTTAATTACTCGTTAACCATGCCGTATATTTTTACAATAATTTTTCTTATCATTGTTCAAGGTCTATAATACTGTATTAAATCCTTAAAAGTACTTGAATTATTCCTGCAAAGTCGTTAAAAAATTAAAGCGAGAGGAAGGTGTATCTGTCCTTGTCGCGCACTATAGCGCTCCTCGTCTGTGACGTCAGGAGCAGGAGCAGGTCGACCTCCTCGCACATTCTGTACTCCTGTTAACATTTCCCGATTTTCAGCTGAAAATCAGGCTCTCGAGAGATTGCGCTTATCTCATTGATCTTATGTTAGTTAAACTGATAATAGGAACAATTTGAAATAAAAATTGTAATTAGAGAAAAAAATTAAATTACTTTTAATAGTAGGAATTTTTAAGTTTTAAACAACTGGTAGAGGGTATTTAAATTATGAATGGAAAAATAGTTAAATGGTAGTGTAGTAGGGTAATTGGAATAAATCATATTTATTTGTACAGTATTTTTTTTATTTTATTGTACATGTACTGAGTGACGACGGTACATAGAACGTTATTTTTTCTAGAAAACAAAAATTTATCGAAGTAGTTTTTTTCTATTCGATTGGACAAAAATACGTTTTACATAATTTCGATTTGAAAATTAAAATACCATTATCAAAAATATGAAATAATCTTTTTTAATCAACGTTAATATTTATTCTCTTAAAATGGATCAATGATAATGAGTTCATGAATATGAGTATATACATAAATGTTATCAAGGTTCTTAACGGACAAAAATTTTTGTCTACATTTTAATTGAATTACAATCAATAAAAATTAACTACCTAAAAATATAATAAAACTTATTGCGTAATATTTTTTTGTGAATTATATATATATATAT
>SMSQ01020216.1:0-14537 GCA_019453375.1 Ctenoplectra terminalis | reverse complement strand
CAGTCTATTTATAATGTACATATTGTATTAAAAGATTACTAAATTAAATCTCAACGTTTTAATTAATAAAATTGGTAAAATATCGAATTTTAAATAAAAATAACTCTTTCTAGATATTTTTTGAGTAAAATATCTAATAAAATACCGGACTCGATTAATAAAATAAACATGTACATATGCGATAATGAAGATTATAAATTTTACTTATCCAGTTCTCAGATCGGACTATTTTTCCATAAATTGAATTCCAAAAACCTGATACATTTTAATTAAAAATCAGAACGCAGCTACCTTCAATTTTATATTTTCGGTTCAGTTATCAAAATAAACATTTATACGACGATTAATTGTTTTCCACTTTAATTGGCAACCTGCTACATCGCAACATATTTTTGTAAATAAAACAACGTCATGTATTTTTATCAATAACTTAACGAATACATAACATTTTATACAGCGCGTGATTGAATATTCTTTATTTGCAAATTAATCTGCGATCTGCAATTTGACGCAGTCAAAAATTGAACGAGAATAGGTTAACCGTTTGTTGCGAACACTGTTACGTTTCACAAAGCAAAATGTTTTTCGCATCAAAACCCACAAATGTACTATACGACTGCCAGGAACAATCATTTGTAGGTACCAAATATCCAGAGTGACAGGGAATATCGTGTGACCGAGGAGTTTCTAGGAATGCCTGAGCAGAGTGAAAGAGATTGAGAATAGAAGAAGAGAGAATGAGGGAATAAATGAATGGAGAAAATGCGTAGAGGGGTTAGTCGGAGAATAGTCGGAGAAGAGTTGGAGAAGAGTTGGAGAACAGTCAGAGAGAGTTGAGTCAGAGGAGAGTTGAGTAAAAGAGAGTCGAGAGAAGAGTTAGAGAGCGAACATTGTAAGAACGAGCATAGTAATTAGTGAATAAATAGTTATTGTTCTTAAGACAGTGTCCATTTTAGAGTATTTATAGAGACACCCGTCTGCAACCTAAAATCCCTACAATATGGGCCGGTGGTCTTCCTCGAGGCTCATTCACGATACTCGAATTGTCGGAACGAAATTTTTGGAATCAATATCGAGCATTTTTTTCATCGGTGGATCCATCTCCGAATGCCTGATTAATATTCCTCGAAGCTTGAGCCGCGGTATGATTTAATTTAAACTCGTACAAGAAGAGTAGATGTAAATCGCGTTTTGTTCCCATCTGGTTTAGGATAAAAATAAAATAAAAATGGGATACAAAGACGAAAAAATTTTACAAAATGAGTAAGAAGAATACCTTTAAGCTTTATAAATAAAAATATCGAGCGCACGTTACAATGTATCTCTCTCAGTCGCAGCTCAACACGGACTAAACAAAAAACGCCCGTTTCATAGTTTCCAACCTAATATCATACTTCCGTTTATAAAACTTAAATCGATACTTTTATCTATCATTTTTTCTTCGATAGTCTATTTCCGAAAAAAATCTTGGCAATTGATGATAATGTTTCTTGCGCTATTCAAAACACCGTATTCTTTTAAATGAACAGTAATCATTGTACCGTGCGAAACAAAGCAATGCTGTGAGAAAGAATAAAATTCGAAGAGGGTAATAAATTTCATGCTGCAAATAAACAGAAATTCATCTCGATGTTAAGGGAAATACAAGGGAAGTTGGAAGCTGCGCGAAGGATTCCTTTAGCAAGCACAACGGATTAGGAGTTATAAATACATTCGGTTTTAATACCAACAGTCGAGGATTACTCTGCTGCTTTCCGTACTATGCTACCTCTTACCTTTTCTCTATATCCGTTTCTAATTGAAACGTGCTTTGAACGCGTTGCTGACTATGAAGCCTACCGAACACACACTTCCCCGAAGCTACATTTCATTCCGCACAGGATTTCTCTGTATGTAACATGCTCTTTTCTTGAATTGTATGAATGGTTGAATACAATCATGTTGATAGTTAATAGTTCTCTTTATACGGATGGAAAGTGAATCCTTAAGTTATAACATATAAAAAAATGAATATTTTTTGCAAACGATTTTATAAATTACACATTTATGAGTAAAATTAAATGCATTTTATTCTATGTAGCCGTAAACGTGAATTTGAATTTCTAAAATTTAAACGAGTGTATTTCTTAATTTAATTTAATTATAACACTGATTTATCAAAACTGTTAAATCACTCGTAACTTTATTATAATTGTTGGAATATTTATTAAAATGGTAAAACAGTGTTTACTGTGGAAACTGTTTTATTCTTAATAAAATCGCAGGTGGAAAAATACACGTATCCTAGGAAGTAGATCTTGTTGAGTAAAAATGAGAAATGTAAAAATACTATTGCAATTGGAAAACTATACAAAGAAATATAATGTTAAAATGGTGCCGGTCTTCAACGTGGGAGTGCTGGCGGCTAAAACAGACTGACTGACTAGTCCTCAGGAATCCTCGGGCTGGTCAGCAGAAAGTGCAATAAAGCACAGGTCAAAAAAGACCTTGCAGCTGGTAGGTCTTATGCGTTGCTAAAATTTAATTATAATACTGATATATCAAAACTGTTAAATCACTCGTAACTTCACTATAATTACGAAAGACTGGTGCGAGGGAAAGAAAAAATAACGTAAATTGTATTTTGATGCAGGAGTTAGAAATAGAAATTGAAAATGTACTGTGCTCGACCAGAATATCCACTACCACTAAACCACAGATTAAATCATCTTAATATATTTACGCTTTTAATTAGTTCCCCTTTATTCTTATTCTTTGCATTTAATTTTCAGTTACGTAACCCCTACACATCTTAAATGAGAAATATTTAAATAAAATAATATGTAATTTTCTTCGTAATTTGGTATTCACAATGACATACAATTTATTAAAATCAAACGAATAGTGAACTTTTAAGAGCTATTATTACAATATAGGGAAGTGTGAAATAGTGTTCTTTTTTTGTTGTGACTATGATTTCCAGAAAATCAGTATTTAAAACTTTGTGTACCTTTTTCTTACAAATCCTAAGAGATATTGAAAATCAAATTTTAATCATATATTCCTTTGCCGTTAAATAAAACACTATACGTTTTACTGTATTCTGTATAATGCATTATTAGCAACATTTTTTTTTATTAAAAAATTAAGAGTGTCTTAAGAAATTTTTGGTATCTTAAGTATTTTTGGTTTCAAGCAATGTTTTTAAACTGTATTGTGAAAATATCAATAAAAAGCGCCAAGAAACATATAAAATACATTTTTAGAAAACATCGTAATGGTTTCTGAGAAAAAGGTACACAAAATTGGCAAATTTAACTCCCTTCAAACCAACTCTCCGCAACATCAAGTATTCCATTCACCGTAAATAATCGCAAACAAAATCTCTTGATACCGTATCCCTTGACTCATAACGATAGGGAACTAGCAAATAACAACAGCGTGACATTAAAGAATTATTAACCCCTTCGCTACAACTATAGTTGTTCGCCACGAATCAATTTCTGCATACTACAGGCGACTATAGTTGCTCGTCTATTGGATAATATCAACAGCTCTAGTCACTCGATGAATCGTATTTATATTTGGAAATTACAGGCATACAATGGGAAAAATAATATTTATTATACAGGGTGTTCGGTAACTGGTGGTACAAGCAAAAAGGTGGTGATTCTGCATGAAAAAATGTATGCGACACTGTGAATCAACTCTTAAGATCGGACTGAACTTGGCGTCCGATCAAGGATAGCATTGGATACAAGTCTTTAATCGAGCGGTGTCGCGAAGCCCACCGGAAGGGGTGTCAAGAAAAACTTTTGACAAAGAGAGTATCGCCAGAACCACGGAAAAGACCGGACGCACCGTGGTTCTTGTCTTCCGGTCCGATTATTATATCACGATTATAGAGATTGTAAATAAGTTGTAAATAAAGTTATTATTACTAAGTAGTAAATAAAAAGAGAAGGTGAGTCTCCTGAAGAGAAATCAGGGGAAACCTAGGCGCAACAATATTGTTAAGGACAGTTAGCGACTTAATTTATGATACGGACGAACCCTAGCTATTTTTGAGAATGGTCATTTTCACATCTGGCATGTTATTAGTTTACGTAGTAAGTAAGTTTCTAGTTTACCTAGAAACTGGCGAATATTTCGATGTTTGTCGCTTTCTGCGCAATAGCAAAATCCTAATCTTTACCAAGAACTGACGCACGTGTACTTCAGCTGCGACCTTCTGACACCGTTACTTCTGAACCTACCTGACTTAGGACTGACGCACGAACTCTGAGGGCGTGACATTGACCACCTCTCTTGACACCAGGATTTTTAACGGATTGGACATAGCATGTCTCCCACCCTCTTGGCGAAGACACGCCTAACGAGGGTGTCTAGTACTTAAGCATTGTCGCTGTTGCCATGAGATAGATCAGAATGAGAACTTGAACTGGGTAGATGAGAATGAGACAAGAACATTGAACATCGAACTTGTGAATTAGAATGAGAATTTGAAAACTGATGAGTAAGAACATTGAACAGAATTAGATAAGAATTGAACTTAAGGAAAATCGGGAATCAACGGACCACGAACTAAGAAGTAAGAACTGATTATTGAACACTGTACACATCAGCACTGTGAATTATTGAACTGAACTTGTAGGAACCGAACTCAATATATCAACTATATTTATTGTTAAAAATAAGCGTTATTATATAGTGTAGTATACATATATTTTTAATGTTTTAGAAATAGTCGCGTATACTGTTGCGGTCCCCTTCCTTGCAAGGTTCAGGTATTAGTTTATGGCACTCAGCGAGTGTCTGGCATTTCCTTTGCCTTTTCGTCAGTTCGATTTTTTCCTTCAAGCTAAGAACACCATTCCAGGTCATTTTTGTAACACATCATCAATATTAATAAATATACTTAGTCAAAACTCTGTTGAATTTATTTTACAAATAAATATTCAACAATTATTATAAAACGTGTTGGCATCTCGATGCTAAATAATCGACTCCGCGCAAACTGTGGGAGTCATCAAATATAACACATGCCATCTATACTTTTTTTTTCCGCGTTTTTCGACAAAGACCTTCGTAGCGAACGGATTAACCTCTTCCGGTAAAATGACGAGTCTAGCTCGTCATTGGTTTTTCATGCCATATCGCACAATGACGAGCTACACTCGTCATGCATACTGTTGAATATGATAATTAATTTAGTTTAAAATTTCTAGTGTACTGAATTTGGAACACCTTTTTTACTTGTGGAAATATCACAGATCCCTATCACATATTGTTATTAGTCTGTAAGATTTCATTCTTGTAAAAATTTAGTGGTTATTTCATGCACACTTTTTCATTATTAAATCGTACCAGAAGGGGTTAATACGAAACCAAAGACACCGTGATCGTTCGAGCGACGACATTTATTTGTTTTCGGAAACAAATAAAAATGACGAGTCATGAAAATGCAGAAATCCTTATGCGAAAATGATGTCGAATGCCGCATTACGACAGACCGATATGCATACATAGAGCTGCCAAGAGAATTTCTCGAGTGTCGGGGTCCTAAGCTCAGCCACGTGTTTTGTTACTTACCGAAGATTACCAGCTTACAAGAAACCCAACGGTGGTGGGAGCAATCTACCACCCAACAACCCTCTGAAGCAACCCCCTGCACGCTCAATTCCAGCTCCTCGAGGCCGTTATCACGGCCTCCTTCCGCCTTCCGCCGCCCAACGCCCAACGCCGGGTGTCCTTGCGAAACAGCAGGCTGCAGAATGCAACGGCCCCCGCCGCCACCGGCACCAAGCGGCTCGGCAGAGAGCGAGAGATAGAATAACGTCCCTAAGTGTACTTACTGCAAAGACCCGAAATTGGGGAACGATGTAAATCACTTACGAGATACACTCGCGCCTCGCCGCCCGAGGAAAAGCAAGACGCGCCGCCATTTATCGTCGGTACGATAATTCCCGTGGATTCGCGCGCACGAGTTTCCCGTCCTGCGGGAGCATCGGGGAGAATAAACGCGACCATGCCACGTGCAGGAATTCCTCGTCTCTCTTTCTCTCTTCATCTCTCTCTCTCTTTCTCTCTTCATCTCTCTCTCTCTTTCTCTTTCTCTCTCTTTCTCTCGATTTCCCGAGGAAGAAAAGCAAAAATAAGGTCTACAGGGAAAGTTTGCTCGGTGGCCGCCGAGCTACGAAGACGCGCAGACTTGTTGAAGCATCACTATTCATGGAAAGAATGAACTTGTTACTCGAGGAAATCGATTACAGTAATTTATATTGATCGAATAATTGGATCTGAGCTTAACACGTTAAATGGAGTTCTGTTATATTAAGTTAAAAGATTGATGTGTGAAATAGGGATAGTGCACGGTAGCGTTGATTAAAAAGTGTCTGAAATTGGTGTGTGAAAATTGATTGAAATTGAAAATGATTGCTTGCATTGCTTTGTTTTTTAGTATTTAAATAATTTGTGGAAGAAAAATAATTTTGTATGGAAGTTGTAGTAATCGAAGTTTTTAAAAATCTTACTAACCCAGAAGCAGCGGAATAAAAAGGGGAAGAATTAATTTATGTTTGTTTTGTAAATATACGCATGGTGTGATATACATTACCGCTTGAAAATATCCGGAAATTTGCTTATCTTTGATGGAATGTAATTTATGATTTTGTCACTTAATTGTTACTGTTGGTAGAATACTATGATAGGATGAAATTGAATATTGTGAATAAATTAGTGAGCTAATATGCAATAAAATTGACATTAAAGTTTGTAAGTGTTAAACCTTATGGAGCTGTTCGTTATTTGAAAAGTTCTTTATATTTGGATTATTTAATTCCTAAGCTATTAATTAAATAATGACGTTCTTCTCATGGCTAATTGAAGCAGTGTTCTTTTATGAATCGTGTATTTAATTTTAATACTCTATTGGAAAATTTTTATTAATAGATAATTTCTATTTACAATGTGTCTATTCCTTAAGAAGGAATTAATATTACATGTTTCGGTAACATTTATGTACCATTACTAGAAATAGATCAAGTTGAAAAATTTANCTCTCTCTTTCTCTCTTCATCTCTCTCTCTCTTTCTCTTTCTCTCTCTTTCTCTCGATTTCCCGAGGAAGAAAAGCAAAAATAAGGTCTACAGGGAAAGTTTGCTCGGTGGCCGCCGAGCTACGAAGACGCGCAGACTTGTTGAAGCATCACTATTCATGGAAAGAATGAACTTGTTACTCGAGGAAATCGATTACAGTAATTTATATTGATCGAATAATTGGATCTGAGCTTAACACGTTAAATGGAGTTCTGTTATATTAAGTTAAAAGATTGATGTGTGAAATAGGGATAGTGCACGGTAGCGTTGATTAAAAAGTGTCTGAAATTGGTGTGTGAAAATTGATTGAAATTGAAAATGATTGCTTGCATTGCTTTGTTTTTTAGTATTTAAATAATTTGTGGAAGAAAAATAATTTTGTATGGAAGTTGTAGTAATCGAAGTTTTTAAAAATCTTACTAACCCAGAAGCAGTGGAATAAAAAGGGGAAGAATTAATTTATGTTTGTTTTGTAAATATACGCATGGTGTGATATACATTACCGCTTGAAAATATCCGGAAATTTGCTTATCTTTGATGGAATGTAATTTATGATTTTGTCACTTAATTGTTACTGTTGGTAGAATACTATGATAGGATGAAATTGAATATTGTGAATAAATTAGTGAGCTAATATGCAATAAAATTGACATTAAAGTTTGTAAGTGTTAAACCTTATGGAGCTGTTCGTTATTTGAAAAGTTCTTTACATTTGGATTATTTAATTGCTAGGCTATGGATTAAATAATGACGTTCTTCTCATGGCTAATTCAAGCAGTGTTCTTTTATGAATCGTGTATTTAATTTTAATACTCTATTGGAAAATTTTTATTAATAGATAATTTCTATTTACAATGTGTCTATTCCTTAAGAAGGAATTAATATTACATGTTTCGGTAACATTTATGTACCATTACTAGAAATAGATCAAGTTGAAAAATTTATCAGTGTCCGGATACTTATGAGCGGTAGTATATGTATTTATTCTTTAAATAAAATACTTATGTATAAATATACATAAATTATTACACTTAAAAATTATATGTCGCGATTAGCTATTAATTCCCTATTACATTAAATATTTATTAGTTTTATATTACCTTATATAAAATTACAAGGGATTTTTTAACATGTGAATCATAATTATAATTTTCTTGTCAATTAAAAAAAAAAGAAATCGTAACGATACGACGAATGACAGTACTAACTGGAAATAATTATACTGAAAATTATTATTACCGACAACGAAGGCTCGTAGTCGAAGTACCTCGCATCATTTATTTTTACGATCAAAATTATGAATTTTAAATGAACTCATTTTAAATGATACTCTTTATCGGGAATTATCAGAATTAGTTCAAACAACTTGCATGAATAATGGTTGAAAACTATATAATACAAAAGATTCTAAAGCAGATTAAATTGTTTATAACGCAACAGCTTGGAATGTAGCAAAAATTAAATCACAATTAAAACGTCAAACTCATGAAGCATCCGCGAATCGAACTCACATTATTTATGCGTATAAATTAACATGTTCCTTTTTATAAACAGATACTTGACCAATGGCCACCGAATATTAATGGAATATCCTCTCGATGAACTTTGCAATTAATTTACCGTCACGTCCACGTGCATGTCAACGTTGTTAAAATTTTAATCTCGTTATTCCTGGCGAGCATAATGAGCGATATTAGCGTTCTCGTCCATGGACTTGTTAATAGAGACAGGAGAACGAGCCAACTCATCTTCGACTACGAGCCTTCATTGTCGATAATAATAACTTTCGGTATAATTATTTCCAGTTAGGACTGTAATTTATCGCTTCGTTACAATTTCATTTTTTTAATTCACAAGAAAATTATAATTATGATTCGCGTATTAAAAAATCCCTTGCAACTTCGTATAAACAACGTATCATCCAGAACTAGAAAACGTGTCCCTTCATTCAAAAGATTTATCATTAACGCGCGTGGCTGAGGGACGACGAAATTTACCAGCGCGTTTTCAGGTAGCTCGTTTCGCAAAAATTCAAGCGGTGAATTTCCCGGTGAGTTACCATGCAAGTAATAAAAATTTTTTTCCCGTTCTGGTAATATCGTGGAAGCACGAGCGTGGGAAAACCGCGGCTAAAGATCCATTTCCGTTAGTTATAAAGTAAACTCATCGAGCACGTGTCGCGTTCTGCCGTCACGTTCTGTCGTCACGTTTTGTAGTTCTGAACACGAATTTCCACAGCGTCAAACGATTTAAGAAAATGTCGTTAAACTTGCGAGCGCGTCCAAGAAATGAACAGTCCAATGAAACACAATGAGATATTATAAAATTTCTCGCGAGCATGCAGCTACAACGTTGCCAGTTTCATCATATTTGCTTTTTGTTTTGCCTATCCTCTTCGTATCCTATTTTTTTTTTTTTTTTTTCATGCTCTATCTCTTCCCTTTTTCAAGTCGCGTGGACGAAAAGGACTTAAGCTGACGCCTGGTGCTTTTATTATCCTAAACAGTAGCAGCCACCAAGAAATACGTCGGGAAGCATTTAAAATTGTACGAAAAGAAGAATGGCTCGCGCAAGGATCTCCGCGACAAATTATCACCGGCTTTCCTCGCTTCCAGCTACTTCGCGACCAGACGGTGTGAAAAGATATTTCGTTCAACAAAGAATGCCAGAGCTACAGATACGACGATTACAACAAAAGGAATTAAGGGAACGCGAGGATAATGAAGGAAAAATAACTGAAAATAAGGATAGGTTAATATTCTCGCAAAGAACGTTTAACAGAGGTATGATCAAGGAAAAATATATTTCAGATAAAAATGCCAATTACTCGACTTCTCTTGGCTTTTTATTTAATTCAGCGCTTCTCAAAGTGGACGATAACGCTCCCTGGAAGGCATTTGAAATATCTTCACCTTTCTTGCGACAAAAAAGGATTCATTTTATTCGCGATGAATTAAAAAAGAAAGATTTTCGCTTCCTCTGACGCGATCCCTGGCATCGATGTTCCACACAGACGAGGTATAGGATTCTCTTTTTACTTCTGTTCACTTTATTAACTTCGCCGGTTGGTTGGAATAAAATTCCTAAACTTAAATCTATATAAACCTAATATAAACCAGGGATCGCGAACTGGCGACCCACGAGTTACACGCAGCTTCTTCCCCTGTTTAGATTTTCTACCTCCAAATCATAGAAGAATAACGCTCCGTATACCTACTTGACTCCACCGTGACACGATAGGGATTAACCCTTGTACTCGTATGTCGAGCTGGACTCGACGTTTCATCTTGCTCCCTTCCTTTCAGTTTCACGATATAAAACACATTCTTATTAAATTTTACACATTCTGATTAAAAATAAATTTCAGCGATTTTTATCAATATACATATGTTAGTAAATATAAAAGTATAGGTAGAGAATGTCTTGGTGCGTATGTGTGTGAGAGAGAGAGAGAGACGAACTCCCTGATAAAACCTAGGTCTTAAGTTTTCGGCCGCACCAATACGATGGAACCTCGTTTCCAATTGGTTCGGCCATTAGCCGGAAAATAATATAAAAGAGCCGAGGAAACATAGTTTTAGGCAAAGTTAGAAATAGAGTGTTAGAGTGTTAGAGATAGACTATTCCTACAAAAGTATGAAAATTAAGGGAAGTTCAATACAGATTTTGGAAGTAGCTTATTAACCCTCTATGCCGCCGTGTAACTTAGAAATTACAAACTAATGTATCTATATTTTAAAAAATTTATTTCATTCGGTCAGCGCTGTACTATTAAATTTGATTACTGCATTACTGTAATGATACCACGATACATCTATAGCAATTATTAGTTTAAGAATTTTGAAGTCAAAGTGAAAAACTAAACAATCGTAATTTTTTCTCTGACAAGTAGACAAAATTCGGACTATAGAGGATTAAAAATGAATCAATTGGGGTAAAATATCGACCGTTGCTCGGAGTGCAAAGGGTTAATAAACCATGCTTTCTTTATTGTTTCCTATAGCAACGTCACATTGTATTCAAAGAGGAATCCTTTTTGTCAACGATTCGACGCATATCCTGCTTGTAATTGTTTACATCCACGCAACGAACTGAGTCACACCGATTACCGTCTTACTTCTTTTGCTTTACACAGGAGTAGGATACAGTTTAATTGGTGGTGGGAACTTTGTGGCTCGTGGAGGAGAAAAAGTTTGAGCTCCCAGATATAAACTTAAATTTAATTTCTGAAACGTAGAGGACATAACAAGACGTTACGCTACCGTTCATTATAATATCCTACACCTCATCTGTATTATAACTAAAAACTACAAGCATAGAAGGCGGTGACAACAGCTCTATAGAGTTTATTTGGTTTCCCTCGCACACAGGCATTAAGGGCAATGACGAAGCTGACCATTTAGCTAAATTGGCTATCACAGAGCAGAATGAAAACCGAATCCGCATCCCTTTTACCGACTGTCGAGAATCTTTTAAAAGAAAATGCAACACGAACACCAGGGAATTCATTCAACAGCAGGGACAAACAAAGGGACAGGAATTCTTTCGGAATTATTTCGAGGACAGCCTTAACCCTTTCAGCGCTATGAACCCACATATGCGTTCTCACACAACCATTCGATTTTGGCTACGAACCCATATATGCGTCCTCACACAACCATTCGATTTCGGCTATGAACCCATATATGCGTTCTCACACAACCATTCGGTTTAGGTTATGAACGCATAATATGCATAATTTACTTCAGTTACAATCAATATGCCTTGCAATAAAAATTCAGGCTTTTTCGTACGGAGTGGGCAGTCCACGGCGCACGCTTAACGTCGGACAACTCAGCGCTGAAAGGGTTAAGCCGTGGTTTTCAAACAAAAATCTTTCACGCGAAGTTATAGTCATGATCAATCGGTGAAGATCAGATCATTATAACCTCTCTGCATCCCTGGCGCGTGTTCATATTGTAGAAGATGCCAAATGCAACTGTGGCTTTGAAAAGCAAGATCTAAACCATGTGCTTTGGCAGTGTCTTTTGCTAAATATTCGAAGAGTCGATCTAATGGAAAAGTTAAGCAAACTTGGTATATTTTCACCGCTTAACCCATTCGCTGCCAAGCCTAAATTATATGAAGTCATTCCCATTGCCATTTATATTTTGAGTGTTATCGTTTACCAAAGCTCTGTTATTTCTTGGTAAGAGCACATATATTATCATACATAATCATTTGCAAGCAGTAGTATTTTTTCAAGTTTTTTACATTTCTATATTTATGTTTGTGGCCACATAATCATTTGCAAGCATAAAATCAAAGACGAGTATACTCGTCTTGGCAATGCATGACACCCTGCCAAAGACGAGTATACTCGTCCTTGACAACGAATGGGTTAATATCAGATCCCTGTTCCACAAACCGAACATCGAAGCATGTCTTGTAATCCACAATTTTTTAAAGAAAAGCAACATAAAAACATAAATAAGCGCTTATCGTTAAATTACTTGTACTCTACCGTAACGTTTCACAAATAGATACTAAACTCAAAAATCTATGTAACTCTCTTGTACAATTAGTTATGAGCCTCGTGTACAGCTTCATAATTCTCCTTTGACAGTTCAACTTAAACTTAAATAAAAAAAAGAGGCGTTGATCCAAAAAAGATTTAAGAAACGCTAATTTAATCGATACTTCTATCGAAATATAAAATTTCTCAGCAAAGATATGAGACGGAAAACACAGAGGGGAGACAAAGTAATCCGCCTTCGTATAATAAAAACTTCGGACTTTATTTTATGCGAATACAAAAGTCTTCGCGACTCCCGCGGGTCTACACGCCAGGCGTTCCAATCCACAGTCGATCTCATTCGCTCCGCGTTCACTCGCTGATGCATTATCGAAAATTATTCTTTCTTCTTTCTTACCGGTCCGTTCTCGCTCTAAATCAGACATTTGTCGATACGGTCACAGGTCTCTATAACATTCCCAGAACTCGACCATCCTACGCGACACTCGAACCGATCACGCAAACATCCCCTCGAAAACACAATGGAATACTCACACATTCTTAAGGCTAGCTTAAACTAATTAAAACTATTTGTGCGAGGCAGGGACGTGCCGGTAGATATTGTTGCCACAGGTACATGACGAACTAATTGCTCGGAAAGGTGTGCGCAAACAGAATGTCCGCTGTTCGTGTTTGCACTCCGACTTAACGGCTTCCACGCTGGTTGAGACGCGGAGGTGTTAGATTCCACGAAAATACTCTCCGTGAAATCATTTAAAGGTCTGATTATTCTTTATTTTTTATTAATGGAGTTCTTGTTGACTCTTCGCTGAGAAGATTGTATCTTGTCCAAGACCTGGAAGAAATTCAGGGATTGATATATTGGATTGGTTAACCCTGAGCGCTCCTTTGGCTCCGCTGCGGAGACATTCTGTTTTCAACACGATTACGCTCAATTTCCCAAGATATCACACCGTGATGAATTACAAAATAAAAAATTTATGTTTCGTTTACCAGAGGAGAAAGGATATTTGTAAAATGAATAGAAACAAGTACTTTCACAAGCAGCGGTAATTTTTTCCGTTCAGAATAAAACTTCTTTTCTTCGGTGATAAAGAATCGTGTGGAGTGCAAAGGGTTAATTTACCATTTTTCGGTTTAGAGAGGTAACGGAAAACAGGTAATTGAGAGTTAGTTATTGAGAAACTAATGAAGATATTAAAAATCCTCCGCTGTCTACCGATCATCCTCGGGTAATATAGTAACTTAGTTCGTTGTAGGTAGAGAATTTCTTGGTGTGTGTGTGTGTGAGAGAGAGAGAGAGACTCCTCGTAAAACCTAGGTCTCAAGTTTTCGGCCGCACCAATACGAAGGGACTTTGTTTCCAATTGGTTCGGCCTTTAGGTAGAAAATAATATAAAAGCTGAAGAAACATAGTTTTAGAAAGAGTTTTTAAGTCAACCACTGTAGAAGCACCTTAATATACACTATTATTCCTACATTGTAATTTCAATTATATGAACGGACTTTAACCAACGCCATCCAGAAAATATATTCTGGCTCGTACTATACCTATGCTTCATCTCTTCTCCTTAAAAATTTCCATACACGTAAAAATGTTGGATGACCAACCTAGATACACACGCCGACTCATGCCAAAACCGATAATTGCGATCACTCCACAGAAACAAATTACTCATTCCGCAGCCGAACAGAAAACCAAAGTCCTTTTAACTCAGCTACCCTCTCCATATTACACAGCTCTTACATATAAGACCCTACGCGCCCATAGAAAATAGCTTTTTTCTCTTCTATCGGGACGCCGAAAGCAGACAAATTCTTGCGTTATATTAAAACACGAAGCATCAAAGTTGTATTCGAGGTTCGAACTGGAGCGTCTGAAATATATTATTTTTATAAAAGTACTGTGCCTGGTCATCGAATTAGGACCGCTACAAATTTTCAGG
>SMSQ01020214.1:0-15868 GCA_019453375.1 Ctenoplectra terminalis | reverse complement strand
GAAATAGAAATAAAAGAAATAAGTAAACTTCAAAGACCATTCTTATACAAATATTAGATAAAAAAAAAAAGAAATAGAAATAGAAATAAAAGAAATAAATAAACTTCAAAGACCATTCTTATACAAATATTAGATAAAAAAAAAAAAAAAAAAAAATACGCTAAACTTCCACCCTGAACTTCACCGAGCCCTCTCATTCGCAAAATGCTCCAATTCGACGAACGTTTCCAAGATCGGAATGGAAGTCGAGCATCGAAACTATCGGCGGTTCTCATCGAGAGCGTTCGATGAAGTGGGAAGAAAAGGGCCGGCGGCGTGTTCATCGTTGTCACGATCGTGGTTCCTGGGCCGTGTACACCCCTTTAATCGTTCGTCAAGTGTGTGTGCATTCGGAATGTAATATATCCTGGCCAACACGTGCCGGTCACGTGTCGCCAAGTGTTTGTTTCGGTTTGCATTGTCGCCACGGATACGTGACGCGGAGGTGTGCCCGTTGCATCCTCGTGGATTGGTACACAGAAACGGGATAGAGAACGGTCCCTTTTATAATTCCACGCTCGTTCGAGTAAATAACGTGTCGCCGGTCGACAATTAGGACGATGAGAAAGAGATTCGTTACAGGAGAGAATTAATAGCGAATCGATCGGTGGTGGATACCTGCTGAGATGAAAAATCGGTCGAGCATTTTTGTTCCGACGAACGTCTTCTTGGGTGTTTCGCATCGCTTCGATTCTGATTTTAGCGATTGCGAGCGATTCAGCGGATGATACCGGGACGTTAGTTCACACTCGTCGATGTTAGGTGCAATTTTGCTACCCCGAAAAGAGCGCGAGGGACTCGGGAAGACTCGTACCGCGTTTTAATCGTTTAGGTAGGGTACTGAGTAGCAATCCTGACTCTTCTTCGGTAGTGACTCTTCTTCGTTGAAGTAAATTAGAAAATCCACTGGTGAATTGATTATAGGATTAAATTATTGTATCTTAGATTGGGTTAGGTTGGAAAGAATTAAATAGAAAATTTTTTAATTCCTGTTGAGCCATTGACGAAGTTTATATTGTATATGGTAAATTTTTGTAGGTTATTGTTTAGCATTATTTGGTTAAACTTGTGAGTTTTTAATTTAAATTAAGTTAAATTTTTTATTTAAATTAAATTAAATTTTTAATTTAAATTTAAACCTATTTTATTATTAGTTATTTTCGTTACTGTTTTGTTATGTCTGATAGATTAATCATTTCTTTAACGTAAGTGTGTGTTAATATACAGTGTTCGCTGTTATTTACGATTTATTTGGGTTTTGCTGTATTTTAATGTACTTGTTTGTTTCTTTGAGGTATTTTGTTATGTTCTTTATGCCATCTTGTGTCGTTGGAACTGTTTTATGCAGTATTTCTGTCTTTCTGTTCTTCTGTGCTCGTGTAGTATGCGGTCGATCGTTAATGTTTGATTTTGGCATAGATTGCAGTGTCTCTGTTTTTCTTTTTTTTTTTTCTTTTTTTTCAGACGTTAAAAATAATTTCAGATATCTTTAACATTTCATACGCAAAGCTGTGATGCTTCGTCGCATTGTTATTGGAACGAAGAAGCATCGGAAAAGAATGAAACGGATACGCTATTTTATACTTAACAGTACTTTATTGTTGACATTATTACACGTTATTATAAATCTATCATCTTGACACGTATAATACTTACTAAATCTACAGAGACAAGTGTAACGGTAACCTATAACTAAACATACATTATGGCATCGGTACTTATTTTAGTAAAGGAACAAACAGACGTATCGTTTTATTTTCGTCACAATACCTCAGCACACGACAGCTCAGAGTCGACGAGATTAGTAAAATATATACCGTTCAAATAAATAATCCTGGATCGTTCTGTAAAACTGCCATTTTCTACCCTCTTCGTCCATTTTCTTTATTTCCCTATTTTCTTATATTTATTTCATTAATTATTTATTTTTTTTTTTTACACGAAAGAATGGATAACACACGCGATCGCATATTTATACAATATATTTAACTTAATATTAAAATCTCTACGCCTCTAGATCGATCAGCCGTGAATTTGTCCAAGTATAAAAGACTATCAAGTAAATTGTTTTGTACCCAAACGTCGATCATATGGTTTAGAATAGCTTTTTCTTTCGTTTTTTCTTTTTTTTTTTTTTTTAGCACAGATCGAACGGAATCTATGAAACTCTTCTGGAATATCTGTTCGTATTGAAATACTTAGCATATTGCCACATTGAATGAGTTCCGTTTAAATAAGTGTTTCCAGAGGTATTTCAAAAAAAATGATCAAACAGTTTATCTATCGTATAAATAAAATTAAAAATTAAACGATTGGAATTCTTTGGAAGAAAAATTTCTTTCAATAAAGTATTAAAATAAAATATTTATGTTACCGATATTTATTTCAAATTGTGCAATGATAAATGGTAACAGAACCCAAACGATTGGCAATATGCTAAGAATCCATTTAACGCGCGGAAAATATTTTTCATCGCACGCGAGAATAATTTTACGAGCAAGAAAATCACCCTCGGACGATTTTCCAGGATTCAGTAGCCGGTTAGAGTTCGATATATCGATGATTTATTCCTCCGAACGAGGTGCAGGCTTTGTTATTACGACAATGATTTTCGTTATCGCGACGAGTGTCGTTTACGACTTGAAAACACACGCGCGAACCCGCTACGTAATCAGTTCTACATAAACGATGACAATAACGAAAATAGATGTGCATTTTCCTCATCTTGAGAATCTTATAGCGAACAGAAAACACGAACGAACGTCTCGTTGCTTCTGGTTTGACGCGTTGCGTATCGTATAGGTCGCACGTACCAGTTTTATTCAATGGAGAAGAGTATTCTTTGAGGTTCGATGTTGGGTATAAGATGCTGAAAAGAAGACGGAGGTGTGATGATTTTTATGGGATATCTTTTTTGTTAATGGAATGTTTTTGTTCTTAAATGCTGTTCTTGAGTAGAATTAGCACTCTTGAATAGAATTAAGCACTTTTGGATAATATTCACGAATTTTTAAATTCATTACTTTTGGACAGTATTCTTTTGTAAAATCGAGAACTTGTGGATAATATTTTTGAATAGCAGTGAAATAATTTCGGATAGTATTCTTTTATAAAATCGAGAACTTGTGGATAATATTTTTGAATAGTAGTGAAATAATTTTGGACTTAATTCTTTTGTAAAATCGAGAACTTATAGATAATATTTTTGAATAGCAGTGAAATAATTTTAGATAGTATTCTTTTGTAAAATTGAGAACTTGTGGATAATATTTTTGAATAGTAGTGAAATAATTTTGGATTTAATTCTTTTGTAAAATCGAGAACTTGTGGATAATATTTTTAAATAGCAATGAAATACTTTTGGATAGTATTCTTTTATAAAATCGAGAACTTGTGGATAATATTTTTAAATAGCAACGAAATACTTTTGGATAGTATTCTTTTATAAAATCGAGAACTTGTGAATTGTATTTTTGAATAAGAGTGAATACTTTTGTAAAGCCGAGAACTTGTGAATAATATTTTTGAATAACAGTGAATACTTTTGTAAAGCCGAGAACTTGTGAATAATATTTCTGAATAGCAGTGAAATACTTTTGGATTGAATTCTTTTTTATAATCGAGTACTTTTGAATAAATTCTTCCCCAGAATTAAGTATCTTAGAATAATACTCTTTCGTAGCATCGACTACCTTCGAATAGTATTCTTGAATAACATTGAGCACTCTCGAATACTATTCTTAAGTGATATTAAATACAATCGAATCCTATTTTTCAGTACTCTTTATAGATACCAATTTTTTAAATTCACTTTATAGAATTCCCTCCTCCCCAAAAAAAAATTCTCAATTTAAATATTCCTCTTCTCCACGACACTGAACTACTTAATACCGAACGTGCCCAACTTAAACGTTACGAAAAATATAGCAACAAGGTTTTCATAAATTACTCGCTACTTTCATCTCGTGTTTAATGCACGCTAAAAGCTAAAATATATTTACACATTTTTTTCCCAATAAAAATTCAATTATTTCTCAATCAACCAACCTATCAAATATTTCTGTTTTCCTTTACAGCCAAAGAATATAGGTGCGACCCGATTAATTGCACAAATATACAAACATTGTTACGTTCTCGTGCAATAACTCTTATCTCGCAATTGTCATCGTACAATTCGACGAAAATCCACTAGCGGCTTTTACGTGTGTGTGCGTGCGTAGAGTAACACGCACGTACTCGTCATGGATACGTATCTTCGCGGGGATTAATTGTAAATTATTCCATTCTCTTTTCCCGTGGATACCTGCACACGCGTGCATGCACACTTGAAAATGCTCGAAACAGACTCGTACGCTGTGTCCGCGCTAAAAGTCGTCGACGAGCTTCATCTCTTCGCATTTTCCTTTCCTATTCACGCACGTTTATATTTTTTTTTCTTTTTTTTTTCTCAGAGACCTCTTTGCTAAATTCAAATAATAAATATTCCTGTCCATTCGGTTTTGCAAAATTATACTCTGTAATTTTCGGCGACGGAAAAAATTTTGTTACAATTTTTCGGTTGATAGAATTATTCTCGCAGAACTGAGAACCAAATTTTTTATTCACTTTCCAGTCGACACAGTCTTGAATATTTATCGTTTCTTAAATTACAATTGATGTTAGTACTCTGAATCGTGGTCTTCGAAATAGAAAATTTTAGCTCGTTTTTAAACTTTCCTAGTAGTTAATTCTATAAAATAAATCTTTATACAACTGTATTTAATTTGATGAATTACTCAAAGTATTGAGACCATGTTAAAACTAAAACTGCCTACTTGATACACTGTTCAAGAAGCGACAAAGAAAATCCTATTTCCAAATCCTTCCAACAAAAACCACAAAAAAAAATTAAATAAAAATCCTATGATATATATAATACAATTAATTCGTTACGCTTATAATTTTAGAATTTTCGTACACTTCATCCCCTAAAATTGTAACGCATTCGCCCCTCGATCACAAGAATGATTAACACGAAGCTCGATAATAAAACTCACCACGTTCCTTCAAGGTTCCAATAGAATAAAACACGAATGCAGAATCTTTGTTATTTCTAAAAAAGAAAAGACGATGCGATAAAAAATATAAAATCTCTTTATTAAAATCTATCGTGAAGCAGTTTATTCGAAATATTACTGAACTGACATTTTGAACAGTGTATCAGGTCGATCTCAACAAAATATCTGCACGTAACGAGGTCGTTCCTTAATAAAACAGAGAATCAAATTGATCCATTGTAACCTTACGCTACTTGCACAGTAAAGACCGCAATCACGAAAGACAACAAGAACCGATAAGACGAATTTCTGCGGATCGTTGCATCCGTTGACACGTTTCCCTCCATATTCTAGCGAGATCCCGATCAAAATGAGAACACGAACGTTTCATAGTGGAACGCGTTTCCTATGTTTCGTATACAGCACTATGTACACTAAACGTCTACTTGACCGAAAACCCGGCCGAGCTTTACATTAAATCCGATGAAAAGAACTGACCTCCCCTCTCTATCGCTCTCTGCCACCCTTTCACTCGCTCATTCTCTCTCTTTCTCTCTCACTCGCTCTCGCACACTCGCAAACAATAGAAAGCTGAGCAAAGATTTGTTCGGGGATGTGTGTGTGTATGTGTGCCTGTGTGTGTCTGTGTGTGTATTTACAGTGCCGATATTAATCGATCGTTTACAAACGAGCCAACACGCGCAAGCTATTCCTCCAGCTAAGAATAGGACGCAGAAAAAATGAAAATAACGGGGGTGGATGGGGAAATTATTAAGTTCAATTCGCGAGGAATCGATCGTTCGGGGGACGCAAAGTCGCTAAGGATCGTTCGACAGAGCGAAGGGGTGCTTTCTTTTTTCGTAATTAAACCAACCACTACACTATTGCACTACACCTTTTTACAATTACTCGATTCGTCGTTCCGACCACGTCTTTCGTTTCTCTTTTTTTTTTCTTCAATTTTTTTTTTTACACAAGTACGAGTCGCAATCTTCGGCTTCCGACGACCTCCGTCGCCTCTTCTTTGGTACCGCGTTGTTCCTCCGAGGTTCAAGCGTTTCACTTTCCATGGTATCACTGTTCTTCCTAATTCTCTCGCGAATGTTCAACGACTACCATTTTCCAAATTACAGACGCGAAAAATTGCTCGAGCCGGCAATTCTCATCTCTCCTCCTCGCCAAGCTCTTCTCGTCCCTTCATCGCCCTCTTAAAGCAGCCTACGCTTTAAGTTTCCTCGTCTAATCTCAAGTAAATGATTCCTTCTCGTGGAACCGTCCCTCCCGGTCATGGAAAATCACTTCTCTCCGCGAAATCCACCTTCGATCGTCGTAGTTTCAATAAAATTCTCCGATAACCATCGAAATGAACCGTTTAAACCAAAGGGGAGAAGGCCGACGCCTGACTCCTGATCTCCCTGTGCTCCGACGGGCTAAGATCAAGCAAGCCGCCACAATTCTGATCGCTGGCCGCCTGTTTACCGATCAGAGCATCGATACTGAAGTTCCTCTTCTTGTCAGCCGGCGGATGGCTGGTTGGTATCGTCGTGGTCCTCGTTGGTGCCGGATCGATCTGTCTGATCGGTGGAGCGGTGATTGGTACCGGTTTGTACAACGGTGGAGGCGGTTCCAGGAAACCTCCGAGCTTCAGTGCCTCCAAGGTCGACGGGGAGAAGTCGAGCAAGGGCAGACCGGGCGGTGGAGACAGGTACGCCGCGCTGGGATAGGTCAAAGCACCTGGATGACCGCCTCCGCCGCCAGGGCAAGGTCCTCGATCGCCGCAAATGGCGAAGGTCGCCATGATCGCTCTGTCCCGGAGGACATAGTGCGGTGGGGGCCTCTTGTACCTCTTCCTGCGACGCAGGAAGCTCCCATTGTCGAACATATCCTCGGCCAACGGATCTAGGGTCCAGTAGTTCCCTTTTCCCGGGTTACCCGGCTCGCGAGGTATCTTTATAAAGCAGTCGTTCAAAGACAGGTTGTGTCTGATTGAATTCTGCCAGGCAGGGAACTTGTCGTGATAATAAGGGAACCGCGACATTATGAATTCACAGATTCCACTTAAGGTGAGTTTTTTCTGCGGCGATTGAAGGATCGCCATTGTTATTAGCGCTATGTACGAGTACGGCGGTTTGATCAAGGACGAGGACATCTTGTCGTTGCCATAAGACGACGCCTGGCCGGATGGATTGTTTTTCTGTTGATTGTTCGCCGACATCATCGAGTAGTTCTTCTTACTGCGACTTCCGCCACGGTTTCTTGAGGACGCGGTGGTTTGCGGCACTGGAGAACTCGGGATTATCGGGCTGGATGATGATTGGGACGGTGACAGATCGTTCTTGTCGAGACTCACCGGGTCCACGATCATGCTGCTGCTGTCGGAGTCACGGTCACTGTCCGCGCAGCCGTCGCACGACAGGTTCGACATCATCATCCCACGCGGTTCCATCGTGATCGCTTCATGGGCACATTTAGGCGTCGATTTTGGGAATTTTTAATTCCTCGGATCCTTGAGGACCTGTCGGAGGTGCTTGTTCCTCATGCTGGTGTTTTTGTTTCGTTTCACCGACGATACGGTAGCATCTACGAGTACGTACGAATGTATACACGTGTGTCTGTGTTCTCGGCTTCGTATGGTTACAGTTTTTCAGCAACGAGATTCGAATACAGCTGTCCGAGGTTGGAAAGGTAAACCGATCACTGAACAAGCCCGCACGAGCGTTCCACCTCCGACATATTTTCGCGAGGCAACTGTCACACACACGAACTCCGACGAAATGCTATCTTACGCTAATAGTTTGTTTCCACAACGATAACGAGGGTTTTTTCTTCGCCCGTTCTCCGTGTCACCCACTCACCGAGGCTGTATCTCAAGGATGTCGGCTCGACGTGACGCACTCGACTTTATCGCTAACAGTCATCTCTCTCGCCTAGAGTCTTCGCTAACCATCACAATTTTCTGTCATGCCTCTCTTATCGATCACTCTTCCCGTCCAATAATTCAAACGATAATTGAAACGATAATTGAAACGATAATTGAAACGATAATTCCAACGATAATTCCAACAATAATTCCAACAATAATTCAAACGATAATTCACTTTTTTTCCCCTGACTTCTTTCCCAACGATCACTCGATGAATCCAACACGGAATAACAATCACAGCGAGAGAAAACTAATATCGACGATATCAATAATTCTTCAACATCAGTCACGATTTATCACACCGATGTCAACTTTTGCATTAAGTCTACGCAGCTTCTCGATAAGATCGCGTCCGACGTGGTTAGGTGCACGAAATGCGGTCGAAGCTTATGAAGCGCGATTGCGAGTGTGCCAGCGGCGTTGAGGACCGTCTACGAGGCGAAATCGTGGGTCGAATTGATTCGAAGTGACTGCTTTGGTCCTACATGGGCGGACCAATGGGCGGGCATTTCAACCCCTCGGAAAGGGGATGGCGGGGTGGCGGTGCTCAGTTTCCCCTCCACCGGGCGGTATTCTGGCGGATCCAGTTGCGCTCCCTCCACGTCCTCCTTCAGGAGAGAAGAGGAATCGTTGTCGTCACCACGAACGAGGAGAAACCCCCGGAGGGGACGTCGGAGTTAGGAAAATAGCGGGATAGATAAAGGGACTTTCGAGGCGGACTGGGGGTGGAGAGAGGGCAAAATTGTAACACTCCGGGGGCTGCTTTGCTTTGAGCGGCACGGCAAAAGGACCAGGCGTTACGTACTAATAGAACCTGGCGTACAGACGCGGCTCGGGTATCGATACCCGGTTTCGAATGTTCTCGCTCACCTGCAACTTCCTCTGTGTCAGAGTGTTGCTCTTCGTGGTTGTAAAAAGGGTTATGAGGTACATTATTGAGAGAAACTTTTGAGGAAGGATAATTCTTAAAGGATGGATCGGTAAAATATAGGTAAAGAGTGATAAGTAACAGGTTTTAAATTTCTATATAGGTTCTGTTCCTTACTTTGGTATTAGTGTGTTGCTCTTGGTGGTTGTAAAAAGGGTTATGAGGTACATTATTGAGAGAAACTTTTGAGGAAGGATAATTCTTAAAGGATGGATCGGTAAAATATAGGTAAAGAGTGATAAGTAACAGGTTTTAAATTTCTATATAGGTTCTGTTCCTTACTTTGGTATTAGTGTGTTGCTCTTGGTGGTTGTAAAAAGGGTTATGAGGTACATTATTGAGAGAAACTTTTGAGGAAGGATAATTCTTAAAGGATGGATCGGTAAAATATAGGTAAAGAGTGATAAGTAACAGGTTTTAAATTTCTATATAGGTTCTGTTCCTTACTTTGATATTAGTGTGTTGCTCTTGGTGGTTGTAAAAAGGGTTATGAGGTACATTATTGAGAGAAACTTTTGAGGAAGGATAATTCTTAAAGGATGGATCGGAAAAATATAGGTAAAGAGTGATAAGTAACAGGTTTTAAATTTCTATATAGGTTCTGTTCCTTACTTTGATATTAGTGTGTTGCTCTTGGTGGTTGTAAAAAGGGTTATGAGGTACATTATTGAGAGAAACTTTTGAGAAAGGATAATTCTTAAAGGATGGATCGGCGGAATATGGGTAAAGCATGATAAGTAACAGGTTTTAAGTTTCTACATAGGTTCTGTTCTTCACTTTGGTATTAGTGTGTTGCTCTTGGTGGTTGTAAAAAGGGTTATGAGGTACATTATTGAGAGAAACTTTTGAGGAAAGATAATTCTTAAAGGATGGATCGGTAAAATATTAGTAAAAAGTGATAAGTAGTAGGTTTTAAAGTTTTGTCCTTTGATTTTGTATTATTGTGTTGTTCTTAGTGGTGGTATAAAAAGGTTTATGTGATAAATTATCGATAGAAAATATGATTCTCAGAGGATGGATCAGCAAAACATAGGAAGAGTGTAATAAGAAGTATTAAGTTCTGTCTTTTGATTCGGTGTTAGTCTGTTGCTCTTGTTGGTTGCAGAAAGGGTTATACGGTACATTATTGATAGAAAGTTTGAAGGAGGTATGATTCTTAGAAGATGTACCAACAAAATATAGGCAAAGTTTAATAAGTAATGGGTATTAGGTTGTTGCATAAGTTCTGGGAGCTAAAATAAGTTTGCAGCATATTGAACTTAGGTAATTGTGCTGTGTACAGAAGTGAAGCGAGAACGTTGCATTAAAATCATTTCTTAAGACTTCGTCGAGAAACGACATCAGTGACAACTAAATACTTGCGTATTTTTTTTTTAATTTACAACAAATTTAATATCGTAGAATTTCACAAAATACACGTAATATGAAAACAAAAAAAATAAAAATAAAATAAAATAAATATAATACTCAATAAGTGAAACAATTTTCCGCCAAAGTTCCACTTCTTTTACTCTATTCCCAAAAACATGAATTCGCATAAAAATCCACAGTCTACTTATATCTCCACTCAATATTTACAAAATGGCTCGAGGTGCCTCATCCAAACACTTCTCACGCCATTTTTATAATTCCCCAAATCCGCGCATTGGTCCATAATTTACACGTTTCTCGCCGCGTCCCACGCGTCTTAAACCCAACAACTCGCCATTGGAATGACCAACGATAAGCTTCATCTAACCGCAAGATGATTCGCGAGATCTCTCCGAGGTCCTTGGATTTGCAGCCTCGAAATGGAGAACGATGGGATCCGTAGTATCGCCAACAGAGCGAGCCGAGCTGCACGCATCACGAGTTAACTTCCCTCAGGCAGCTCAAATAGAATCTGTATTACGCCGCGGTGGTACACAGAAAGAGATAGAGAGAGAGGGACAAAGATGAAATACCAGTCAAACCGAGGAAGATAGAAAAACGAGACAGAGAGAAAGAGAGAGAGCAACAGGAGCGATATAACGATAAACAGAGCTCGATAAAGGTGAGAAAGAGACGAACGGAACAGAGAAGGATGAACAAAAGAGAGAACGATCCGGATCTGTCGGTCGAACAGAGATGGGTTTAAAGGGGTTGAAACGGTGAAGACAGAGAGGAGAGGAGAAACGATATAGACGGATGCGTATCTACCTGAGCGCACTATCGGTTCACAGAGCCGAGCAGAGAGCGAATATTGTGTTTACCCATACGCACGGCTTTGCGATGCAAATAATCTGGTATTATTGCACTTACTCCGCGTACCAGCGAGGTTCTTCCGTGACTAGCACAGCTTCAACCCTTCTTTGCTTCCTTCTCCCTTAGCCGAGTATTTATTTACACGATACGTATGTATATTCGTCGTATCGAAACGTATCCTGTTATTGCTGCTTTTTCCCTCGAGTCGCGATTATTTACAACGACCGTTTTTATAGTCGCTTCGACCAAGGAAGTAGGAAATCGTTCGCTCGTTTCGTGGAGCTTGTTGGTACTTTTTTTGATCCCTTTTTTTTACGATTTTCTCTGTTTTTTAAATTCTTTTTACGGTCGGTTTTTTTTTCAATAATTTTTGCAATCGAAGCGATGTAACATTTTATAGAGGCTTGATGGAATTCTGGTACGTTCCGGTAGGCGTTATTTATTACAAATAAGTTCATAAAATAGTGAGCGTACCGCGAAGTTACGACGGGAGGTTGAACGCGAAGAAATCGTGAAGCGCGTGGTAGTAAGTAGAAACAGTCAGTGTATAGTCAGACGCGCCTTAAAACCAAGGCAATCTCCTTGCGACTTTAAAAACCGTTTCGAGTATAAATTCACGTCGTTTTCTTTTTATCATCTGCTTCCTTGTATACTCTTTTTATCGTCAATATATATATTTGCATAATTTAATGCAGAATATAAATATATGAGCAATAAATTACAGAAAAAAAAAAAAAAATACTCAATATTAATTTCACAGCAAAGAAATGATTCGAACGTCTCGATCAGTGCTTGGAAAAATTTTCCTGTCGTTTCCTTTTTATTATCTGTTTCCTTCCGTATTATTTACATCGTCGATACATATATTTTTGCATAATTTAATACCAAATATAAATGTGTGAACAATAAACGACAAAAAAGAAATAATTAAAATTAATTTCACAACAAAGAAATAATTCGAACGTCTCGATCAGTGCTTGGAAAAATTTTCTTCTTATTTTACAACGGTCCTCGAGACATCGAATCGATTGAATTCGACGTCGATCGACAGCTCATGTTTATCGTCAAGCTCCTTAGGTTCCCTTGACTGCTCGTTCAAGAAGAAAAGTATTGGAGCCACAAGGAAGGTCCCTCTTCCCTTTTCACCGTCGCCTGTCGTGTCTTTTGCTGATTCAGCGATTACCACATTAATCTGAAGTTCCGGCTAGGTTAGGTTAGGTCGTCGGACAGAGGAACAGACGGTGGGTATACCAAGCCATAGAAACCCCTTAGGCGTTCGCCATTCACTTCGCGACGGATTGCGGATTCCACGAGTTCCACTATTCGATTCGATTGCTTCTTATCCATGGACTCTCTCACCACACGTATTTACCTCTCCTGATTTCTTCCCTCTCGATCTCCTTCCGGTAAATCTGTCGAGAGTGTCCCTTGGACTTATTGCACGCTTTCCAACCCCCTCTCTTCTTGTACGCTTAGCATGACGAGGAAGAGGCGGCTGGTTAAATGATTTTTTTACTTAACTCCAGGAGTCTCAGGTAGTTTTGTGAAGCAATTTTTTGGGGAACAATTTTTATAGTTTAGTATTTTTTTTTTATAGCAAGAATGGTGTTTGGTGTGAAATATGGGATGTGGAATTTTTTAACGATGCTTTTGTTGACTTTTAATTGTGAATTTTCAGAAATGATAATTATAAATAGTGAATGGTCGTGGAAAATATAAGAACGAACGGAAGAGGTTTTAATTGGTATTATATCGAGTTTGAAGTATTTCTACGCGATTAGGGTTGTAGATTTCAAACGGTTCGAGGTAGAAGAGAACGGAATTAGCATTGTATAATATCAAAATTTGAATTAGCAACAAAATCTAAAGCCGATTCAAAAATCTTATCTTTCTCGATAAATTTCAACAACTCTAATTTTGTAATAAACAACCATCCCTTTATCCCCTAACACACAACTTAATTCACCATTCAACCGACCCAATCATCTCAATTATACTCATCGAAACTAATACAGAGCTTTCTAACGAACCCACGACCGTTAAAATTAAAATCCAACAATTAAAAAAAAATCATCAAACAAACCCAAACCCCTTCAAACCTAAACAAGAGCGAAGAACCATCCTTGTCGCCGTCAAACCCAAAGAAATTCGTTAAATCGCGTAACGCGGATACCCTAGAAGAGGCCACCAGCGCGAAAACCGTCGCAAGATCGATCCCAAGGAAAAGAACCGCGAGCAGAGGAGCTGGAGGAGCCGAAAGAGCCACTGGAGACCGCCGACTAAGAAGGGACGAACGAACGAGGGAACGAAAAAGGAAAGTGAAGGAAAAGGAATGGGAAAGGGGAACTGGGGGGGCGACCAGTGGGGCGGAGTCAGTAAAACGAGAACGATGAAAGTGTTTATGGGCAAAAAAAAAGAAGAGAAAAAAAAAAAGAAAAAGGGACTGGCTGTGTTGGATGACTCGTCGACTTTCGACGAAAAGCCGGCAAGATTATGCCGCCATCTTGGATGTTGGTAAATATCTCGTGGCAAAAGAGGCTGTCGAGTAAGGGATCCAGCGTGGGCGGAGAAGTAAGCTGCCACTACTACCAGAAGGCAGCCTTTCCACGCTACAGTAGTTGCGCTGTAATCGTTGCACCGAAGACGAAGGAGACGTCTGCATCGTTGAAAGAGCAAGGAAAGTGGAAAGTGTCTTTCGGTGCGAGAAAGAAGAAGCAGAGGAGGAAGAGAAGGAGGAAGAGGAGGAGGAGAAAGTGGAGTAAGAAGAATAAGAAGCAGAGGAAGAGGATGAAAAAGCAAAAGAAAAAGAGGAGCAGGGGGACAGATGGTTGGTGCGCAAGAAGAAGGAGGAAAAGAAGCTGGTGGTCGTGTTTGTTGGTAGTGGTAGATGCAGGGGGTGAAAAAAGGTAAAGAAGTGCGAGAGGTCTTCGTCACAGAAGGCGAATATCCCCGCTACAAAGAATACTGTCGGCTTTGCACCTTTTCCAAGACACCGTTTTTCCCGCCAGTAACTCTCTGCCTTTTTTTTTCCCCTCTTCCTTTCTCTCTCCGTCTCGTTCCTTTTTACCTCGTCGTGCTCACCACCTCGAGAACTCCACTCCTACGAGCCTCTGATCCTCTCTCTGTTTCGCGACAAGCCTCCTTCGTTCTTTCTTTCCCCTTTCTCTTTTTAACCCTCCCTAGGTTTCTCTACTTGCCACCCTCTGTCTTTTCGCTTCTTTCTTTCTTTTTGTTTCTGCGTCTTTGTTTTCGTCCCTTTTCTCTTACTCTCTCTTTCTCGCTCTCTCTGTCATCTTTTTTCTTCCTTTTTTTTCCTTTTTTTTCTTCTTGGTCGGTAAGGTTCTCGTGTATGCGGTTAAAGAGAACAGCCATTTACCTACGCGATTCAGAGACGGCAAACTGAGGCTTCCTTTCGTTGAAAGAACCACGGATTTTCTCCTTCTGCACGCCACTGTAATCCGGGAATATTCCGTGCGACGGGGTTTTACACAGATGGACCGACGTGTTTCGTATACAATTTCCTCGGACTCTCGTTAGGAGAACGTTCTAGAGATCGTTTCTGGGCTAAGAGCGGAACGACGAGCGATTCGAGTAGAGGAGCACGCCATTTAAGCGAACGTTTGATCGTGCAAACAGTCTTGGACTGTGATGGTGGTGCTCGTCGCTTTGTTGCGAGGATTACGTACTTTGTTTTTTAAGACGGTTTCTTTTTGTTATTAATTTATTATTTGTTAAACTGGTTTTTTTTTATTATTAATGGAACATTGGTAAGATTATTGGCTACACGTGGCTGTAGTAGAATTTGGGTAGTTTGGATATTTAGCGAATTTAGTGAATAACTGTAGCTTTGCAAATAAAAAGGTAAATAAGGATACGTTTTTGACGCACGTTTGAGAAGATATTTTACGATAACGTGTAACACGTTTTAACACTAGAACTACCAAACTAGTCAAAATGACCCATTCGTAATTTTTTACAGCAATTTTATAAATTTACTATGACATCTCGGAGGCAATTTTCCGTGATTTTCTGTTCAACAAGAAGATAAAGCTTTGTTTCCCTTGCGTTGGGTATTTTTTTATATACTGTTCATTATGATTTTTTCGGTAGAAATAAGTATGCCATAATCGTCGGTAGTTCTAGTGTTAAGTAAAGCAAAGTATGTATGAAAAAGAAATTGTATTTTAAAGAAATAACATCGATATTTAATTGAGGTTTGAAACGTGACCTACTTCCGTGATACCTGCTGTTCTTTTAATTTTAAAATCGCGTTACATAAAAATAAATCAAACGCGAAGGAGAAAATAATAATGGAAAGCAAGAGAGAAAGAGTAAAGCGAAAGGTAATAATAATATAATAATAAGGTTGAACAACAAAATGTGAATTTCAGGAAAAGCAATATAGAGGCATAAAGTGATCAGAAATATATTTCTCTGGCACGTGCTTAAAAAGTATTGATATTATGGAACAAATGATAAATCGGCAGAAAGGTGATTAAGTTTTCACACAAATTCTCTCTCACCTCTGCAAAAGTATTTTTTACAAACTACATAAATTTTTAATATTACAAATTGCAAGATACCTTCCTATCTCATTGTTGCACAAATCCTCCCCTATCGTTACGAAATTATTTTCTCTGCAATAAATAATTTTCCATATTACAAATTAAAAATATTGTTTCATCCTTTTCAATAATTATTACAAAAATATTCTTTTCG
>SMSQ01020213.1:0-14046 GCA_019453375.1 Ctenoplectra terminalis | reverse complement strand
TATCTATATCTATATCTATATCTATATCTATATCTGTATCTATATCTATTTAGTAATTGTAATAAAACATTGTTGTAAATTATATATTAAAATGAAGTTCCTCCTATAATATTGTTTAGATTTCATTTCAGTGTTTCACGTTATCCTACCCTGTACGACTAAATTTAAATTTTAAATTAATATTTTCAATATACATATTTATATATTTATTTAGGACATGTGAAAGAAGGCTCTGTAATTCCTTCAGTGTGTATAGAAAAAACGCATCATTGTATTCCTATTGATTCCTTTCCAGGAATCGTGTGGGACATCTGCTTCGAATACCGACTTTCATTTGTGCATGCGCTTATACATATTTTGCAATTGTGAAACGTATGTTCCCTAATTTTCCACACAACCAGAAAAAATATCATTGATATTCAGAATCATTCTAGGTAACTATACATGTATAGACATCGGTTAATTTGATTTTAGCTTCTTTAACAAAGACACGGGAAGTCATTTTTCTTTCATTCTATCTTCCATGTGATATATTAATTTTCAAATTTGTGGAAAAAATATCTCTTTTAATGTCAATTTACATTTCCTTTTTGTTGATATTTGCTACATTAAACACTTCATGCTATGATCCATATTATTTTTATCTTCTTGGAGGGGACTATAAAAATAGTAACTGTTATTATAAATAAGAAGGATTATAATCTCAGGAATTAAGGACTGTTATTACGAAATACATCGTATCGTTGGCTTATTGATAAAACTAACAAAATCTATTTTTCTTAATTTTCTTAATTTTCTTAATTTTCTTAATTTTCTCAATTTTCTTACTTTAGTAGACGCAAATTTAAAGTTAAACCTATTCAAGTAAATCGGGTAATAACAATTTTTTATTATTATTGTTATACATGAGTTAAAAAATCGTTGCTTCCAATATACACTTTTATTTCTAAAAATGTTTCATATATTTTATATACGTAAAATTTACAATGATTCGTATAAAACCAAAATCTCGTTAAAAAAACAGAAAAATGAACTTTGTTAGTTTTATCACCATGTCAACGATGTAAATCTGTTAAATATTAAATAATACTACGCTTAATTTCCATTTGTTAATGTTTCATTAAAATTAATTTTTTTTTTATGAGAAAATTATACTAAAAAGATCCTCATAATTTTCAATATAGCCCATCCAGAAAGGTATCATTGAATGGTAGTTCTTAAAGAACTCGTTGCAACCTTGTCCGACTTGTTTCTACGTTCACTTTGGAGAAGAACGGTGGTGACCTCATCGTGCGTGTCTGATGTGTATCAGCAACGACTACTGATTCCTCGAGACAACCGCACGTGGTCTGCTTTTTGTTCGAATTTTCCTCGTTTCGTCAACACTTTTCTGCATAACCATTTCATATGTTATTGTAAACAATTTTTTTCTGAATTAGGAACGATAAACATTAGTTATTTTCATTGGTACACTTCGTTGTTTTTATGTTACATTATTTTCGTTCGAAGACCAATTTGAATTCCTTTTCTACTGTAAATTTTTNAATTTTCCTCGTTTCGTCAACACTTTTCTGCATAACCATTTCATATGTTATTGTAAACAATTTTTTTCTGAATTAGGAACGATAAACATTAGTTATTTTCATTGGTACACTTCGTTGTTTTTATGTTACATTATTTTCGTTCGAAGACCAATTTGAATTCCTTTTCTACTGTAAATTTTTCCAATTTTTTTCTTTTTCCTTTTTCTAATCTCTCTCTCTCTCTCTCTCTCTCTCTCTCTATATATATATATATATATTAAAGAGTTCTAGACTCCCAAATAAATATATTGATATAACGCAAAAGAATTAAGCACCTTTGGGGAACAACTACATTCAAGATGGTTCAAGGTAGAAACCTATTCCATCGACAAACGTGGTGGACAGAGCACGTTAGTTAAGAATTAAGTAGATCGTTCGAAGAACAAATTTCTAAGAAAGTGTCAACATACCAAACAGTACCTGGCTACGGGTACCCGTATATTTAGCCATTGTCCAAAATTATGTTTTGTACCGCCTGAGGAAATTGAAAACTATCAGTTCAGAACAAATGGTTATACGTTTTTCGAGGGTTACACGGATCACGTAAAAGCATAATTAAGATTCATTTTGCGTCCCACAGGACGATGCGTTTTGACTCTAGGGGTTTTGTGTTTCTGAGAGATCGTTCGTTTCCTGGTTTCGACTTAATTTTATGGCCCCCGTTTTAAGAACGTTGCAACACTCTTTGGAAATTCTTCACTTGTAACGAGTTAGCATACTCCTATTAACTGATTAGACATTTTTCTGGGAACTCGAAAAATATTTTCACATTACAGTTGTTTATCCCGTAGAAACAAAAAATATGTTTATATTTTTCGAAATTTATTATGTAATATTTTATTATTGTATTTAAAAAGAACGTTGAAAATACGTACATTATTTGAAGAGAATTGTAAATAATACAATTTAGATAATTTACTTTCTCATTGAAGGAAAGGGAAATATTTCGCTAATTTAGATCTTACCAACTTTTTGACAATTTTCAGTGTCTGCGGCACGCTCCCAACTTTATACAATATTTTTCAATATATCATATAAAAACTACTTATTAAGTGAAATGTAATAGATAAAAGGATAAAATATTTGTAAAAGCATAATTAATTCTTAACAATAATTATTACCAATTATGAACATAAAAAGTGTTGTGCTTTTTTTTTTTTTTTTTCAAAACTTGTACCTTACTTTGTTACTTTTAATGGACTGTTAAAAAATTAAAACTCATACAATTTTTTATTTGAACGAATCAATAACAAGAAATACAAGAACTTTTATAAAACACAGATTATGATTTCTATTTAATCTAAAAATTTATTCTAAACGCAGACAAATATATGTCTTCACAATATCTAAATCTACATACGATCCACAAATTTGAATTTGTAAAAATAAAACCATAAAAAAAGTAGGTTTAATAGTTTATTAATCATTTTTAAATCCTCCATTGCCATCAATAACAGCCTGTAATCTTGTTGGAATTAATAATAGTAGAGATTTTGTAATATCTGGTGTAATTTCGCAAATTTTTCCCGGTCTTTTTCAGATAAACTATTAATCTTTTATTTGGTTAATTTTAATTTGATAAATTGTATATAAGTACAAAATTGAAAAAGGTCTAAATAAATACGTGGATCTTTGTCTAACTGATTGTATGTCTCGATCGAAAGAAATATAAAAATTTCCGAATCTCAGAATGCGATCTGAGAAACGAAAGTTTCAACACGTGATGAGATCTACCGATACGTCACATCCGTATTCGTGGCTAACGGGGACGAAAAGAATCAAGCGACTGTTGCTTTTAGAAGTTAGAAAGCCAATTCTCCCAGCATATCTGGCCTTGGCTCGATCAATATTTACGAACATCCGGTTTACGAAGATTAAATACCGTAAAGATGTTACGTTTGATCAGGGGCTTGTATTACAAGCGACTTCGTAACAAATTCTAACGTACATTACAGGTTTGTTGTTATATGTATTTATATATTTATTGTAAAGAAAAGTATTCTTTTTATTTTTCACATTTTTCAATAAGGCAAAAAAATATTTCCCGGGCAAATACTTATGAGTAGTAGATAGTACGACACGGTAGGTAGTGCAAACGAAAGTTTGCACACAATTTCGATGAAATCGTCGTAACGGTATTCGCAAATCCTTTGATACACAATTTTTAGGATTGTTTCGACTTTGTTTTCTGATACATGTTCTAAGATTTTGTTTTTTCTTGAAATTCTGTAAGTTCGGGTTAGGTTAGTAACTTACCGAGTTCGTGTATCTTAATTCTAGATAAATGTAATTTTAAATTGTTACAACAAAAAAAGTTAAATCGTTTAATTCTTTCTCCGTGTGGATTTTAATTTAAAAGGTATTGAAAAATAACTCGTCTTTCCTAGATAACAGATTAATGAAAGTTTTGTCACAGTTCTGATACTTGTGAGAAGTCATCAAAACATATCAATTATTCCATATTTCTAATAACTACATCGTGAATATTTATGCAGATATAATGTGTCGAATCGGTAAAAAAAAAAAGTTTAATGTTAATGGTACGTGCACGTACATCGTGTTGGTATTACTGGTCTATTCCGGGAAACACCAGCACTTTATTCTATTATAGAATATAGGTATTCGTTTGTTTGTAACATTATGTTACAAAAATACACAATTAACTAATTTAAATGTTCGAAACCAACTATGATTAGGTGTTGCTTTTCTATGAACGGCGTTGGATATTTAGTGATAATTGACGAAACAATGACCAGTGCTGTCTATGTTAATATTTTACGCAACAATATATCACAATTGACGACGAAGAAAAAATGAATTTAGGCAACTTTATCTTTCAACGGGACAATGACTCAAACACACTTCCAAAATTGCATCTCAATTTTTCACCACCAATAACGTTCAAAAAAACAATTGGCCGCCCCCATCATCAGATTTAAATCTAATAAAGAATATTTGGACTATTCTTGACAATTATATATTACCTTTGAAAGCTCCTGTAAATAAAACTATCTTCTGAAAATCATTGCAAGAAGAATAATATGCATTATCATCAAATATGTTACAAAATCTATTCAACGCAAACTTCCTACGCTTGTCGTAATGAAGGTCGGGTCGACGTTAGTATTATTGCACGTATGTGCCAATTTAGATAAATATGACAGGCTGTTTTCTGCGGTTCTTGAGGTATCTTCTAAGTGTCGAATATCGAATCCCTATTTGTATCTGTTTCTATTTTTAATCCTTGAATCTCGAGTGTAAAATTTGTCGTGGCGAAGTCTCTTGCCGTTTTTAATGAAACGCGGTCGGCCAATCAGTGCCGGCTTTTCCCTCTTGTCTCTTCCTTGAGCACCCTAGCAGTCCGCCCACCAAGGTGCCTCGGAGTGGGATGCCGCTCGATGAGGATGCTAGGCCCAAAAGGGAAGTCACCCTGTACCAGCTGATTGCCGATGCACCGAGTTCCGGATTTACGATACGTCTATTCCTGTTGAGCGCGCAGAGACAAGTACCTGGCAATCATGTGGCACGTAGAAGTAAAGTTCTCTGCGCCCATAAAACAATTTCCGGGCCTTGTCATTTGGCATTAACAGCCAAAATAATTTCATAAAGTAAGAAATGGGTTTTTCTCAAAAATAACATTCTGAGGTGTCCGCATTGCAAGTCTGGTCGGCTTAACAGTTACAAACCGTTATAAGTAATCCTGTTAAACATTCTCTTGTTTGGAAGAGTATATGTGCGATTTTTAGAAACAGAAAAAACACTGCCAGTAATATTTTATCAATGCAAAAAATGCAAAAAATGCAAAATAAAAAATATATTTTCACAATTATCTAATAACAAATCAAATTTCTGTTTAGATCTCATTTCTTTATGTAAGAATTTCTTTGTGTCCGTAAAAGTATGCACTCTTACAAACAAATAACCTACAGAGGTTCGAAAAATTCTCAACCACCATTTAAAATATACAGTACCAAAAAATTAATCACATTTCCATAAACTTTATCCTCCATCTCTGAATTCTTTCTATGCAATTGAAATGTAAATTATGATCCTTTATAATTTTTAAGATATGCATCGGTTTGTTTTGGAAAATTTGAAAAAAATTTTAAGCCTAAAGAAAGAAAGAAAGAAGGAAGGAAGGAAGGAAGGAAGGAAGGAAGGAAGGAAGGAAGGAAGGAAATAAAGAAACAAGGAAGGAAGCGAAGAAAGAAATAAAGAAACAAGGAAACAAGGAAACAAGGAAACAAGAAAACAAGAAAACAAGAAAAGAAGGAAAGAAGGAAAGAAGGAAAGATGGAAAGATGGAAAGAAGGAATAAGTAAACGCATAAAATGCTTTTCCTGTAAGCTACGATGCGTTATGAAACGTTAACGAAGCAATCTTTGTTCACCCGTAAAATGATTATTTTCATGGTCGAGCCCATTGTTTCTCATACACAACAATGTTCGCCACAAGGTAACACATTTAGCTTGTTTCGAATTGCAAAATTACTTCTTGCTTTCTTTCGCTCGATTTTGGACAAAAGTACGCGACCAGTTTTTAGCGATGTCGATATATGTACATGTATATCGCAGCAAGGTTGTGGTTTTCAAGTTTAAATTGAATATTTGAAAACTGTGTACAAAAATGAAGCTGGTTTAAACATAAGCCATTGAATTAAATTCGGGATATTAAAAATAGAATAACGAAGTACCTGGATTTATTAGATATGGAAGAGCATCGACCTTTTATATCATTGAACCTGTGAACTTGATTCATTGACATTTAATGTTTATTGAACAGAAATTGTTTAATATTGTTTTTGGGTTATAAAGTAATAACTTACATGATTGCTATTGTATGTCTGTATGTCTTTGGATTAATTTACACAGTTCCTTCATATTGAACTTTACTGAAATCAGGTTTCTTCATTTTGTTTATTTTTATACATACAATACTGGACATATTAAAAATTAGAAAAACTTTTGGATAACAATTATACAGATCAGTCTTTTCAGTATTTTATATATTGGTTGATAGATACTTGATACTGTTTAAACATCATTCAAAGATACTGTAATGCCTGTTAAACATCAAATGAACTGTTGCTTAAATAAATTGCGAAAAAAAATTATTATAGTAACGTTTTATAATTCTGTCCACTATTATATTTTAGAATATATGAATAGTATACAATCAGTTTTTTAGTATTACAATTAGCATGTTTTTGTAAACGCAATAAGAGAATTAAGTTAAGTTAAGTTAAGTTAAGTTAAGTTAGGAGAAGTTTGATTAGTATTTACTTAGTATTTTGACAGATATTGAATAAAAAAATTCAGATATTGAGGGAATAGATTATTTTCTTATATTTTTAGGTTACTTTATAGTTAAGGGTAATTAATTATAATTCAATTGATAAGAATCTTTCTTTAAGGAAGCTTAAACTTAGCGAAACGGATTTTGAAGTCGACAAGGTAAGATTAATATGAATGTTTGTCTCAAATAATGGCATATGAACAATCATTGATCCCTTGAGAGAGATGATGTAAATTCTTCATTAAAATGCAAAGTTAACGTTGTAAACAGCTGTTACGTTGTGACAGCCAATGAATTCAAATTGCACACCACTGTTTCTTCATCTTTATGTAAGGCGTTCGACTGGTGGGAAAAAATGTATGTACTTTGTTCGAAAATTATGACTTTATTTCATTTCTATACATTGTTCAACTTTCGTCTATGTATTTTAAATTTGTGTTCTCTATTAATTTAAATTCATATTAAATTTTTGATTTATTTAGCTCGTGTTTAGCCAATTCGATTTCAATCAGATCTACAGTAAACATTTCGCATACTTTTTCTTTCCCATTTTATGTTTTATTTCTCTAAAATTTTTAACAAAATTTTTCCACTTGGAAAATGACAAAAATGTTAATGCAATTCTGTTTAAAAGTTTTATCACTATTGACTTCGAATTTAAAAATTCTCAATTTTTAGAATTTTTAAACCTTAACGTAACATTTTCAATAGGTAATCAAAGAATTGATGGAAAATATTTTGTTACAAAAACTAATTAGAATATTTAAAAATTTCATATTTATACTTCCAATTTTTTATAATAAATATGGCATTAATTTCAACATCAAAAGAGTAAACAAATGGTGTGAGATAAAAATTACAACGTTCCCAGCCAACGATAAAATCAACCAAACTTGCAATATAAAAATTCATTTGCATTTCGCTTTACCAGACAAAATCCAACAGAATTGTCCAACGTTCAAAGCTATACCTAATTTTCCACCCGTGCATCGATTCACCTTAATTTTTTAACTTCGAACTCACCTAAATTTACATTTATTCAACAACCACTCACGTAGCTAATATAAATACACATACGAACCAACGCCTTTTTAAGAAAAATAAAGAGAAAAAAACGTACATCGTGGAGCTCAACATACGTCATGTCTAAATTTCTGTTGAAGGCAATGATAAAGAGTATGCTCGACCACATACGAGCCAGAAAAGTGAGTTTATACAGCCTCGAACTGCCCCCCCCCCCCTGACTTGTTCACGACGAAACTATTTCTAATAGTCGGCTACGAGCTGACAAAAACGGCTCCGGAACGCCTCGAACAATAGGCAAATGAGCTGAATTAAAGACAGAATCGAGAAACTATCCCAACTGGTGAAACTAACGGTCCTATTATGCCTCAAGTTTTCTCCTTCCACCCTTTCTAGTTGTTGCTTCGAGTACTTAAAAACTCTAGTTATTACTTGGGCTAAGAAAAGTTTTCGGAGGTATTGGAGTTGGTTCTAACGGATTGGAGAAAGTTCTAGTTGAAGAATGCTTCAATGTAGGGCTCTTACTATTACTTAAATTTACGGATATCCAAGTCTTGAGTATCTGGATACTCAGATACCCATAAAATTGGCATTGAAATATCGGGATACTTGTTACAGCTGATACCATCGAGATATCCGTAAATCCGAGTAATGATAAGAATCTTAATACTAGTTTAATTTAGATTCGTGTATCCAATATATACTTTTGAATATTTTTAAAGGCCAAGGATGGATGTATATGTGACGCACAAGACACACAGAAGTTATGCAAAGTGATTATACTACTATACTCGGTTCTCAGTACTTATATTTGACACATAATCGATTACATTTTATACGTAAAAATTGGATACAAAGGATTTACTTTGACTATAGAAGGAACGAGAGAAAGTCACGGTGGTGTTCAGAATCTGGCGAGTAGGAATCAGGTACAAGCGCGGTACACCATTTTACTTGCTCTGTGATTGGTCAGTATTTTTCGTTAATAACTCGTTAACAAAGTTGAATTCAACAGTTTCGCAAAAAAAAAGTTGCTTGAAATCATTTCAGGAATTATTCCCTAAAGGGACTTGCAGACCTTTTTTGGAACACCCTATAGAAAACACACAACAGACTGCAAGAAATAATACCGTAGAAAATTCAGTTACCAAGTTTGAAAGTAAATTTGCAAAATTTTCTATTTTAGCAAGAAAATATCTCTGCATACCCGCAGCATCGACAAACACGGAGACGAATCTACTCAACAGTCGAAAGATCACGTTTGTCGCCAGAACATGTAAACCAATTTGTTTTTACACATGTATATGTATAGCTGTAAATAAATTATTGATATTCTACTTTGTGCATTTCTTGTTTTAATCAGTTTACTTAAAGTTGTTCTGTTGAATCCGAATCTAATAATTCAAAACCAATTACATATTCAGATACTCAGATTCAAGCGTCCAGATATTCGAAGAGGATTATTTACTAGGATCCTTTGCTAAATAATAAAACAGTTAATTTGAACAAACGCTGCTCTTATAATCGAATAAATGAAATGTAATGTTTCAAAGCATAAATTTGCAAAAACCACCAAAAACAATAATTATCCCTGGAGAAACTACGGTGAAAAATTTGGAAGAACCAGATAAAGTTTAAATTATAATAAATTAAAAAAATGTTTTTAGAAAAAACTCAAGGATCTTCCTACAGTAAAGAGACAGCCACAGAATACGTGAAAGATGTTAGAACTCTGGCGGCCTTCACGAATGAATTATAATTATAACGTATCTTCAATACAAGTATTAAAAAACGCTTTACCAGAATCACTAGGAAACTATTGAAACCTCCAGATATCAACCTTTCAATAGATTCTAAAAATCTCTCATCCGTGGACGAAATTACAAATTAAACGCGTAATACATTCTTTCCACGACAAACCTTACAACAAATCCAATATCTACATATTTCCAACAAGCCCGTCATGCAATATAAAATATTACAGTGGAATGTAAATGATCTCAACGCACGATACGAATTCCTTTGGTAGATACCCCATGATTACCAGCCAAGTAAGTATATTATGCTTACAAGAAATATATTTTAAAGAAAATAAATATATCAATGTCGAAGGTTTTAATTCTGCAATAATTGCAAATGGTGGAGTCACAATCTACCTAAAGCAAAACATACTCTATACAGAAATACCACTCGGAACAAACATCGAAGCAGTTACAGTCTCAGTCTAACAAAATTTATTCTATCAAAAGAAGATATGCATCTGTAATATAGTATATCTACCGAACAATCACTAACTGCAGGAGGTTAAACTAATCAGTCTTACACAACAACTTCCAAAACCTTATATATTGGTGGGAAACCCGAATAGTGACAGCACATTAGGGGGTCCCCACACACACACACACACACACACACACACACACACAAATGCCAGAGGAAAAATTATCGAAAATGTAATCCGAATTCGTATTATAATATTACATACTATTAAGTCTAAATACTATTAAATACTATTAATATTTCAACGTATATAAATGGCTCCTACAGCTCAATTGACTTGGCTTGTTGAGTTATGCAGCCCATCTCTCTGTGACATAATAGAATTTACAACAGCGAACAGAATTTGTACCACAGCGATCACGTTCCTCTATTTACCCAACTAATGGGAAGAAATTCAAATGACTCTGAAGCAACACCCAGATGGAAGTTTAAAACTGTAAACGGATCAATGAAATGTTGTAAGACCTCCATGGTGGAATTAAGATTCCAAAAGCGCCATAAAAAACAAAAAAACATAAGACCGACGCAAATGAAATAGAATTCAAACTGACGAGAGCAGTAGCAAGGAAAACCTTAAAACAAGCTAAAAGAAATGCATGGATGACATATGTATCCTCGTTAAACAATGAAATTCCATGCAGCGAAATGTGGATTAAACTAAAGAAGAAATTAGAAATAGGTGATATATTAGCAAACATATTCGTCACAAGCAAGTGATATTAGAAATACAAATTTTAATGAAAATTTCCTTGGCATCAAAACTCAAGCTGAATAAATGATGAATGCCACCGCAAACTATAACAATACTTTAAATATAAAAATTAAAATGATTGAATTTCAATCAGTGATTAGAACAATCGCAAATTTTAGTACAGAACCTGACAGTACACCTAACATCTTCTTCCAATAAATGTAAAAAATAGGACTGAACTATCTTTTACATCTCTACAACTGTGTATGGTTGAATAACGTATTCCCTGAAAAATGACACGAAGCTATAGTCGTTCCCATACTAAAACCGGGCAAAATAAATCCCATGCTAACAGCTATAGACCTATTTCTATAAAGTGGTGCCTGTATAAATTATTAGAAAAAGTTTCAAACAAAAGATTAAGATGATATCTGGAGATAAATAACTTATTAGCAAAAACTCAAAATGGATTATGGGAATATCGATCAACAAACGACAACAATGTAACGTTAGCCTTTTAGTAGCATACGTGAAGTCGTTCTCAAAATACCTAATCACGATTTTCTTGGATATTGAAAAAGCTTATGATATGAAATGGAATGATTGAATTTTGACAATTTTACAAAAACTAAATATTAACGAAAATATGTTCAAATTTATGTCTGTTGATCAATTATGTTAATGATCACCTCTCAAATAAAACCACAATTGAAATCGGAGAGCAGGACTCTGTTATAAGGCCTGACACAGACCAGCGACTTTTGTCCGCTTGTTTCTTTTCGTTGTTTGTCTTTGTTGTTTCTGACTTTAAAAACGAAGAAAGATATAAAAAATAAAAATTCGAAAATATCTGAATTTGTGAATATCAAAGCCTGTGAGTGAGTACCAAGATTCATGTATCACCAAGTTATACGAATAACTAGTCTGTTAATATTAAAACGTACGAGTATTGAAAATAGGTAAATATCAGAATTAGAAACTACCGAAATGTACAGATACTAAATTTTGTGGATTTAAAATATAGAAAGTACCGAAGTCGACGGATATTAAATATAGCAGGTTCTAAAATTAGAGAATACCGAAGTTTACAGCTACTAAAAATTCAATAATTATTGAATTCTATGAATACTGAAATCGATTAGTAAATTTAGTAAATATCAAAATTGTAGAATTGAAAATCTATGAATATCAAAGATTGCAAACATCAGAATTTGAAAATATTTCTAAAAAGATAAAAATCTATCGGTAAAGATGAGAATTTACAAATTAAAATATTTAAAGATCAGAGACACTAAAAATGTGGAAGATTTATTTTTCCGATATTCTTAACTTTTTCGTAATATCGTCGAATAGAGTGCAGCGAAAATGATGCACCTGTCGTAGGTCAGCCTGATGGCAGGCTATATCCAGGAAGTCATCAATAAATTGGTGAAAGGAAACGACCTACGTGTTGCGAATATTACACAAAAAAATCTTACTTCCAAATTCTGATTTCAATAATCACTAATACAAAAAAACCTTCCTACTATTTGTTTTTTCCTTTAAACGATTAATACCCCTTTTTTCCTTATGATGTTACCCACTGCTATCTAAATCCATAGAATTCCATAAATTTTTTTACAGAATAATCGAAGACCTTGATGTAAAAATCGGGCAAGTCCATTTTTTACTGAAATTGTACTGTTTAAAGGTTTTATACATTTGTATACATTACCAATTGTTTTATTCAATTTCCCACAAATGTTAATATGTAGACTTATCGCATTTTATCGCTTTTTGCACCAAGGTCTTCAATTCCAAACATTACTATACATACTGTAAACTACTATATACGATATAGCCTATCTATTGAAGTTCAATTATTGTCGTAACTTTGTATTTCGTATAGTAGTTACTTTTTTTCCTCACAAGAGTCATAAATAAATATATAAAAAGGAAAAAAGACATGTATGTCAAATACCTTGAGCGTCTACAGAAAACATGCTCGAAATGAATTTTTCGGCAGCAATTTTGATGAAACTGAAACCTTAAAACTGCCATTAATATCATAGATTCAATTTCACGCAAATTAAAAAGGGTTAATTCCTGTTGCCTTTCCATTGGTCGATCCATTTCCGCTTATTCTTTCGTCCCAATTCCATCGAAATGGAAACCTGCTGGTACGACCAAACATCTGTCGTGCGACTACTTTAAGATAGGCCACGTTGAGGAAGAAACGCTTCGTTTCATTGCTCAAGGTGGAAGGTATGCATTACGATCCTCGCAACAGGTTGTAACATGTGCTGATCATGACTCCTCATACTTTAATGCGTCTTTCTTCTTTCATAATTTCGTATAGTTTCTTTCTATTTTATGTACTCAGATAATTAATAATGTACTGGTCGTGCAGCAGACTCATTTTCATGAAATTTCTACTTATATAATCTTATTTGCCATAAGAACTTCTTTTAAAAAGTAACCACGATAAATTTTATCCATATTATTCGAAGCGGGCACATATTTGGTCGATTCGAAAGACGTTCTTTCTCTCCATCGAACCCTACGGAAAGCTGTCTGCGGTATTTGTATTTAATCACCGATACCACACGCACTGTTTCTCATACGTGTCACGTACCGTGAGGAATTTAAATGCCAGGAAACACTGTTTCCACAGAAGAAACGACAGTTTCCAACGCGTGTCAAAAGAATAACAATGAAAAACGACGGGAAAAGGGACAAGGCCAAGGAGCCACCTAACAACGACCAATAAAAACAAAACAGGTGGAAAGCAACGCCTTTCCATGCTGCTATGACTTGTTTTTCTTTTTTCACGATTCGTACGCTGCCTCCTAATTGCAGCGACAGATGGTTGACTGGTCACTTGGAACGATGCATCGCTATGCTATAAAATGCCCATCCGCGTTATCGAGATTAGTTTCGTTGCGAAAAAATACGAAATGGATCATGTTCTCTAGTTGATAAGCTTCGTCGCCAATACACTGCGTAAATAGAAAAATAAATAAATATACATACATAATTATACTCGAGTCGGTAGATAGGAGTTTCTGTGGAGACAGATGTCTGACGACAAACGTATTCATCTACTGCGAATTTTGCTCGCACAAATCACGCCGCGCCATGGACTTCTGACAATTTGTACACGGATCTTTTAGGATCAATATGGAATACGCGCGT
>SMSQ01020211.1:4650-15489 GCA_019453375.1 Ctenoplectra terminalis | reverse complement strand
CTTCTTTTTAATTGTCACCGTTGATAAATAGTAGAAAAAATTATACACATTTAGGAACTAACAATAAGTATAGTATCTTATATTGCACGTTATTTTAATGTTCTTATATTTTGAATTAAATTAAATGTAGAATTTTCTGATAGTTGTTTAAAAACATAAAAGCAATTATTTTAAGGAATAATTCAATACTAAAATACAAACAGCTTTTCTTTATGAATAGTTATACCATATGATCGCAACATCTCAATAAAAGAGAGCAAAAATAAGATGCTTCTCAGATGGTCAGAAAACTTAAAATAAAATAATTGGCTAAAATTCTTACGGTAGAAACGAAACACATTTTTTCTTTTTTAAAAAATTGCTTTTGAAAAAAAACACCTTCGACGTTAATTAATTACTATACAAATTGTTGTGTGATTACTACTATGTAAGAAATTAAAATTTGAACAATAAAAACTAATACTAAATAAAGAATATAAAAGTGGGAAAAAAAAACATAAAACAGGTTCTAACCTTTTTCTTTTAATTATAAAAAAAATTATACTCTTTAAAGGATTACAACTATTATCTGTATCGGTAGGACATCGTATATTTAATTTAAAAAATTCATGTTTTGAAATTATATGTATTAAGGAGACTTGGTTAGAGGGCATTGGATACATAAGAAACAATTTTTGAGAGAAAGTATGCAAAAATTAAAAAAAGTCCGGGAGATAGGAGTGAAAACACGTTTTAAGGTAGTAGAAAATTAGAAAAAAAAAAGTAAAAACAAATGGTGAAATAGGTAAAGAAAGAGATACAATTAAAATATATTAAATGGACATTAGGTTTAGAAAAACGTGAGAGAAAATTAAAGCAGCGTAAAGGGCAATCAAGTTTGAGGAGCAGGCAAGAAAAAGTAAAGAGAGAAATTTATTAAAAGAATACATTAGAGAAAAGTAAGAAACACGAATATAGATAAAATCAGGCAAGGAGAGAGAGGATTATTTGAGGATGAATAAGACGAGTCAGCTTAACATGAAAGAACTAAGAAGGAGAGAACAAGATACAGTACAGAAGCTAAGGGAAAGGAGATAAAGAAACATAGTAATAGATACAATATTACCAAATATAAAAATCAATGTACAATGAAAAGTATACATATATCAGGGTTGGGATGATTCTAGAATATTTAAGTAAGGGAAGAAAAGGAAGAAGTCAAAGTTTGCTAACGAGAGCAAGATGTGGAAGCCTGGAAAATTGGAACAGATATTGGAAAAGAAAGAAGGCAAGGAAACGTAAAATACGTGAGTGTGGATGAGGAACATTGGAGCATATGATAAGGAAATATAGTGGATTAGACAAAGGCAAGGTTAGGTTCGAGAATGTAGTCAGTGATAGGAAGAGTGAAGAAATACTAGAATGGTTGAAAGAAATGGAGAGGAATGCAAATTAATAGGAAGTAGAATGTGCGTGCGTACGTGTAGGGAAAGTATACAGGGTGTCCCAAAAGGTCTGTAAGTCCCTTTAAGGGGTGATTCCTGAGGTGATTCCAAGCAACTTTTTCCTTTGCGAAAATGTCAAATTCGGCTTTGTTAACGAGTTATTAACGAAAAACACTGACCAATCACAGAGCGAGTAAGACGGCTAGGTGTCAGCCGGAGCGTTGGATTCCACGCCGCGCTTGTGTTTCTACGAGCAACTCAGGATGTATCGAAGCGACTGTTGACGAATGTTAAACAAAAGTTATATCGAATAAACTAATTAATTGTTATACATGTAGAACAAATACATTGAGTTTTTCCGATATTCCAAACGGATAATGAACAAATCAATGAAAAGTAACTAAAATTTAATAACAAGTAGAATGCAATTCTTTTTTCTAATTAAAATTTATTCAAATAACATCAAACACTATTATTGATGATAAATCTTAAACATAGTTCTTTAATAGTGTTTAATACTGTCGTTTAATTTTATTTTTATTGTTTCAATACGATATTTAATAATAATATTAATTATAAATATTTAATAATGTATAATAATCGTTTAATAGTTTCGCGAAAATGATTTTTTATGAAGAGTTTGAAGAACACAGCCAGGAATAAGTTACAGGCCTGGTTAAATTAGAAAAGAATAATCGAAAATTTAAATTAAACTCACCCAATCAACAAAAGATTCACCTGCTGTTTGGAAATACGCATCACTGTGTCACAGTACCGATCTTGACCATTGACGGACGATTCGACTTGTGGTGTAGCGAACAGCTGATCACGAGTATAAGACACCACCGAACGTATGACCGGGATAACGACACTAATGTTCACCTCACTGCACGAACACTAACACCGATCACTTATAATTTACCCTGTATATTAAATAGTAAGATAAGGGATATTCTACCGGAAAATTCCCGGTGATCTATCGACATAAAATTTGAAGGGGCGGGGGAAAAGTGGATACAAACCCCAAATATAAAATTTTAGATGCGACTAATTATTCGTCTACAAGATATTAATAAAAAACTTTCAGCACCATACATCGAGTACAACGTACACAGACTTGACTATCCGTTGAATGCTGGCTATTCAGATGTTACTAATACAACCGACTTCGTTGTGTTATTATCGTTGATCAACTGTCGAGCGACCGGATAAAAATCTTATTTTCTTGCAGTCTATTAGAGTGTTTAAGTTTTAAAACCAGTCATTTTTTAAACAGATTTACTTTTGAAACCTGTTTCTTAGTTACACAGAAAACTTATTAAAAAGTTATCTAAAATCCTATAGACGTAAACTTCAACAGAAGTTGTAAAGTTTATAGGCGTATAACTAAAAATTCTCTAACAATCAGACGTTGAACATTTCAATTAAAGGAAAAAAGCGGAAGAGATTTTTATCGAGACAATAAGAAGTTTCATACTAGAAGTCTCTAATATTGGCTGCAAAGTGGCGTCAAACATTTGCTCGTAACTCGCAATAGCTCCATCTTCCTTGCTGCTAGTGTGTCATAAAAGCGGTAAATTTCATAAGATGCAGCACTGCTTGAAATTTTTCAACTTCCATGTTTGCAATGATTTTGAATAGTGACAAAAGAAGACTGGAGACTGGAATTAAAAAAATGCAGTGTTTCTGAAATCGTGGTATAACCAAAAATTAGATGGTTCTTCGTGCAAAAACAAGTCGAAAATATATTACAAAATTAAATTTTTTGATACAAGGTTGCATTTTTGAGAAAATCGAATTTGGCTATTTAAATAATTTTTGAATTCGCGTTAAAGAAATAATTTATTCTAAAAATAATCAAAGTCATCTTCAACTAAAAAATAATAGACATACATAATACATACGTTTGAAGTAGCGAAGAATTCAAATACAGTTCATACCATCGATACAAGGTTTCTTAATTCACTGAGCTAGAATTTATGTAAAACAACACAGGTGATTTTTTTAACAATTTCTAAGTTAATAAAATAAGTAGATCCACTATAAAAGCATATTGCATTATTTTAAACCATATTTTGTTATTGTTTAGAAACACGAGCAGAAATAATGGTAGGTAGCAGGATATTAAACTAAGCGAATCTGGTGCACTCATATCTATGAAACGTATGTAATTAATGTAACAATAAAGCTTTAAACAAAAAAAAAACCAAATTCAATTTTATCAAAAATGGAGTCTAATACATACGAATTTCATACTGTACACAGGGATCAACATATTTTGACCGCCTTAAATAATTTTATTCTTAGTGAACATTTTTTATAGTGCTTAATATAATTCGAAGAGGCTCTTAATATTGCGAGATAAAAAATTTTAATTGATCCACTACAATAGAATTATTTAAGATGATGACGATTCGTGGTTCACCCTATATTTTTAACTTACTTTTGCATGTAAGATCATTTGTTTTCCGGTTGTTCTACAATTTCGGAAGCACCGTGTATACATCGTGCACAAATGTTCGTATCGTGTTTTAGGATCGACAACGGAACATACTGTGCGCGGCTTTTAAACGATCAAATTGTGAGAAAAATAGTGGTTATATCGGGCATTTTGTTCGAAAAATATCCAATACGTTTATCATCGAGATACGCGGAAATTATCTGGCCTTGCCAGTTCTACGCGACGACGCCGAAGGATGCGGTTGGAATATTAGTACGTAAAACGCATAGCCTCTATGTCATATCCGCTCGATAAATTCACGGAGCCGTTAGACGACCAATAAAACTGTAAAACCTTTTAAGTAATGGCTCGCTGGCTTTACGGCGGCGAACTTTAATGCCTCTTTTCGTTTTACACAGACCGTAGAACGTACGATGTGCTCGGTCATTAAATGTAACTAATGTTTACAATACCTGTGTCATTTACGAAATAGTCGAATTTTCCATTAATTCCAGCGGTTATGTTATTAAAACGCAATGTTAAAAATGGGATTGGACTATCGAGAGGGTTAACCAATGAATAAACGTTTACATTTTCTAAATCGTGTTTTGATTATTTTTTTTTTTTTTTTTTAATTATTATTGTTGTAGATTCATTTTCCAAAAAAAGTGCAGGGGACTCAATCTTCATAAAAAAATCATTTTTTCAAAAACTTTCTTACACGGATTTATACACCGCGAGACACAGTATAATTTTTGTTTCGATCATTTTTTGATATCTTTAAACACTTATAAGGGTGTCCCAAAAGGTCTGTAAGTCTCTTTAAGAAGTGATTCCTAAAATGATTCCAAACAACTTTTTCCTTTGCAAAAATGTCAAATTCGGCTTTTTTAACGAGTTATTAATGAAAAACATCGACCAATAATAGAGCGAGAAAGTCGGCTGGCTACTAGCGAGAGCGTTGTTTCTGCGCCGCATTTGACTTCAACAAATAACTCAGAATGAATCGAAAAATTAAACTAAATTTACCCAATCGGCAAAAAATTCGCCTGCTGTTTGAAAATGTAGGTCATTGTGTCACTGTACCGATCTTGACGCTTGACGACCGTTAAGTACGTTGACCTCACCGTACATCCCTTAACGTTCGATGGTGTGTCGTATACTTGCGATCCAGCTGTTTGGTACACCGTAAATCACTTGGTTCGTCAAGGGTCAAAATCAGTACAGTGACACAGTGACCCACATTTTTAAGCAGTAGGCGAATTTTTTGCTGATTGTGTAAATTTAACTTAATTTTTCAATTTATTCTGAGTTACTCGCACAACCGTGACACGGAGACAACGCTCTCGGTGTAAGGCGGTCGCGCGCCTTTTTCGCTCTGTGATTGGTCAGTATTTTTCGTTAATAACTCGTTAACAAAGCCGAATTTTACATTTCCGCAAAGGAAAATGTTGCTTAGAACCATCTCAGGAATCGCCTTTTAAAGTGACTCGCAAACCTTTTATAATAGGGTTGTTAAATAAAAGGGTTGATTTCTCCCTTAAAGTAAAAAACGGGCAAGAATGAAGTGCGGATATATTGTTAGGAAGGTCTGAAGAACATGTGTGCAAAGTTTCGTCAAAATTGACGTGTATCAGTCCCCGATGTTCCCTTATTAGCCACATTTTAAAGATTTATTCGTATAATTTTCTTGTGTAAACACAAACGGGGCACTAATACTACAAAACTACCCAGAATATTTAAATTTTTATAATTCAGTTCTAAAAATTTCGTTCTACTAAATAAATTACGTGATAGACCCGGACCATCAGTTGGTAACGATATATTGAAAGTACTGATGGAAAATGATTCGCGTCAAACATCAAAAGAACTTGTTCTAAAAATGAATATTAATCATTCCATGGTATTACGTCACATTTGGTAAATTGACAAGAGGTTACTATTATTTGCTAAGAAAATCCGACATTTAATATGCACCAACCTAATAATACATTCTTTCGATTGAAAAACAATGCATGTGATAAAAATGCACAGCTCATTCAATTGTACCAATGGGAGAATTCATTTTGAACAATCCAAGATTGATAAAAAGCTTAATTAGTTATATTGTCAGTTATATGTTTACATCAAGCGCGATGTTTTTACATTCGATACTACCTTTTATTGTCGATTCAATGTAACGAATGATACGTATAACGAACCATTTGTTTCTGAATCTATTGTTTGCAGTTTTTTTACCGCAACGTATTTAACGAACAATAGCATTATGTTAGAATGCGTACACGATAACAGTAATTACTTATTACCGGTAAGTACTGTAAATATTAATTTCTGTCGTGTCATTGTTTTGAACACGTTTTATACAAATAATAAGCGAATGAAAAATAAATTTCTGTTTTTATTTTCCTATTTCAATTTATTTCGCATCAACGTTTTAATGCAATGGTATTTCATCTGCGAATATTTCTTTGAGTCACACTTTACATACATGAATGTTTCTCGTTTAAAGTTATTGCGAAGTTTTTTATACAATATTAGTATTATTATGGAAATAATTTGAAACTCTTTTCGGCGAAGGATAAGTATAAACAAAAAAAAATAGGATTAAATTTTTAAATATTTACTATCTTGAATTAAAAGTGTTACTACAGCACAATTTAATATCCATTCACCAGCGTGTATACAGAAAGAGTCAAACTTACTTGGTGTCGAGGGACACATAATTTTATGTAAATAGTTTTTTAATAGGTGGAGGCGTAGAAGTCACATGACGATCAATTTCGTTTTTTTAAATGGAATAAGCGTTTTAAAGCGTGTACACTGAAGGTCAACTGCATGGGAAAATAATTTACTTTATGTGAGCGACCGAATATTCTGTATATGTAGTAATGATTTATTAATGTTCGGTACACTGCTACTTTAAACGTTTAAAATAGTGATCGTGAGTATTGATACATTTGCGTGGTTTATTATCAACGCATCCAATTTCTTGAAAATTCTTTATAATAAAGTTTCCGAAGACAAATCGCGAAAATCTAACGTTCAGAAAACCTTTTTGCATACAGACAAACTGCTTCTCTGATAAATTGACGACATTCGCCATAAATGCAGAGCATATCTATTGTATCTGCTTTTAAGTAACGTATTTTAGAAACGACAAGCCTCACTTATTGTCAGGTTAATAGAATATTGCAAGCTGAGAACAATATTTATGAGTACAGCATACAGTATAATTAAATGTTTGTAGTAGAAGCGTATAACATAACTGAATTATATTCGACGATTTGTATTATCATGGGATTACTAACAACCAGAGGAATTACGAAAAATTGTATCGCTCGCATTAAGTAAAGCATATTCTCCTTTGCAGTTGACCATCGGTGATTTTGAATGATGTTAACTTTCGCAATACCGACGATTCAGACAACCACACAGGCGGCGACGTCTGGGTCCACTCGGACCCGTAGCGCCTTCACGCTTGCATAAGCATTTTAAACTGATTTTCTATTATTTTATCGTACTTTTTTTTTATTTCTAAGAAAAGGTGATGGCAACAGTATAATTGAATAATATAAAAATTATAAAAAATAGCATTTATTCTGCCTTTTTACAATTTATATAAAAAATGTTATTTTCTGCACGATTGCTATAACATCGCTAATTGTAAGTGGCGTTGAACATCCTCCATCAGATGAAACTTTGTCATTATGTTCGTTTTTCCTGTCTATCAAACGAGCAAACATCTCATTTCGAGAAGGTTGTTCTTTTGTCTTAGACATTGTCAAATAGAAAATAACAGATATAACAAAAAAGTAATTGTTGGATACGAAAATAATAAGAGAGCGAAAACGAAAGTAAACGACAAAGGGAAAGTCACATAAATAACCTAAGCACTTGGACAAGTTAAGCTTCGAGCTCCGATGACCATTTTATAACAGGGCCTAATGATATACCCGGGGACACTCACTGTTTAAACGTTGAGCTGAACAGTCGATTACCGAGCGTTTTCCCCGTTTAAGAATTGCATGTGTACTGTAGCGAGATTGTTGCCAGTTCACATTTAGCGGATTAAAGATCTATTTCTTACATAATATACACAATTAATTACACTATTAATTACATAATATTACACAAATAATATTTTCAAACGAATCAAATAGATCTTTTCTTTCCGAAGTTACACCGAATATTGTCGGAACGAGAATAAAAATAAATTCGAGACACGCTTGCCTCGTTATCGCTGCAACATAAACAAATAACGGCCGGCAACAAATTTCGAACAATCGAAACGAGTCTTCTGCGACGGGGTCTGAACAGACCCAGTCGTCGTATTGCGAACGTTTAAACTGTGTATAAGTCATTGTACGCATCTCAAATCGCTTTACCAGAGGATATGCAAAAAAACATATTTTATTTTAAAAAACGAAGTTGACCTTCGTATGATCGTATATCAGTGCAACGTGATTTTAACAACAAATCATACTCTTCGAGTATTTTTCGGTTCCATTGGAATTAAAAGAAATCCACAGTGATACAAAACACTAATGACAGCAATTTCATTAATCAACGAATTACGTCTGAGAAACCACATTTAAAGGCAAACTTTGATACAATTTTAAAATGCAACCACACAGTAGTCGCTAATAATCGAAGATATTGATGCGACTCTAACCTCCACTCTCAAACAAAGTTCAAACTGAAATTTGATTTGTACTATTAATTTAATCACTTACTTTTTGTTTCGGTGAAACTTTAAATTATAAACCGTACATCCAAAAAGTTACGTTACCTAAAGTAGTATGTGGAAAGAATATTACAATACTTCTAGAGCATTTTAAGACTAATGTCCTTGTTTCTTAAAAATGAAATCTTGAAAACTTGTACTTCTTTCCTAGTATAGTTTTCAGAATATTTGACATCAAAATTAAAAATTGTAACGACGGTTGTTGGTTAAGATAGCGTAGGATAAAGGATTTCTAGGTCTGTAGAATAATAATTTATTCATTTTTTTGGTCGAATATTACAGGTTTGAGTTCAAATATATTTTAACGTTGTACAGAATGCTTGGTTATCTGATTTTGATTACAAATAAACATAATTTGTCTAATCATATCTATTGCGATGAGGCGTCAGAGTGGCCCCTGTACTCTCTGCTCTAGGAGACGATGACGAATAATCCAACCGTTCTCTTCTTCAGAGAGTGACCCTGGTATGAGTCCCTGTACTCTCCTGCGCTGTAAAGGCATTTGTACTCCCTTTCTCTAATGTGCGACCGATAGTACAGCTAAAATGCCATACGCGGGATGCCGCGACAGCGATATTTATGTGTATGTCTCATTGTTGCCAATGAAGCGCGGCAAATCAACAAGCTGCGTTACTATATGGGTGGCTCGCGGATCGCGAGCTGAAATATTCGCGAATGTTCAATCGCGTCTTCCCGATGATTGTTACAAAATCAACATATAATATGTTGTTATACTTATTCTATTGATTTTTATTATTAAAATTTCTATCGATTAAAATATTACTATATTAGAAATCGTTATTTTCAATAGTAACACTGATATAATTATTTAAAGTTTAATTACAGTTAGAATAAAATTCTAATTTTTATCATTGTTTTAAAATAAATGTTCAAACAGTGCTTTTTATATGGCGAAAATAATAAAGAATGGCAAAGATAGATGCAAAAAAAAAAAAAAATTAACTTCCTCCGTTAAAGGGAAAAGCAAACAAACTTATAATCAGTTTATGTGTTCCTATTACTTATCAATAAAAATATTTCCTTTGACTTCAAGTTTATAATTTCGTTTTATATGAATTTGTTTGTGCTTAGGTATCTAAATAAAAATTTTGTATCAGTCACTTACCGTATAAGTCCATCAAATTGTCTAATTTGCCGCATTAAAACATTTTCTACGTATAAGTCTTTATATCGTTTCCACTTGTATTGCATTGAATCATTTACAGAAATTATGTTCAATGAACTGCGAGGGCTTGATCAATAGACAGATCATCGCTATATTAATTCCTTCGGTAACTAAATATATTAAAAATAAATATATTTCCTTACCTCATAGTCGGTTCAGCAACCACTTATTGTTAGACACTAAATCATACTGTCTCGTTTAACAGCGTAGCTATCGTCACGAACGTTTCATTGAACGGCGACAAAAGATTTCGGTCGCCAAAGGGTTAACCCTGATAGTTCGAAGGCATTGTGAAAGAACATCTGATGCAGCAGCAGCAGGTCGATGTGCGATCAATATGATGGTTCTGTTGCAGTTCCTCGATGCCTGCGAAAAGTTTGGTATAGTGAACGTGGAGAGAAGCCAGAACGCATACGTGGGAGCCCTAGTGTTGCGGCAGCCACTCGACTACAGGGAGAGGCCCTTTTACCAACTACTACTTAGGGCAAGCGTGAGTATAACTTGAAAATTAATTTTAATTATGTCTCAGTTGAAACCTCTAACCGTCACTTCGTTCATTGGTATTCTAGATAAATCTGTCCGTGACATACACTTTAAATCGTACAGATGATAACCACCGACAATTATGACGCGAATCATAGTTGGTGATTAAGCGTGCACAGAAGCCCAGATGAAGCTTCCTCGAATTTTGTTTGATTTCGGTCTCTTTGATACTTTTTTTTCTCCGTGAACTATGGGAAAAATGTTTTCGAAAATAGTTCTCCGAAAATCGTTTTTCCCCAAATACTTTCGTTTTTCCCCAAATAAATTAAGATGAATTGGGATAGGAAGAGATTGTTGAATTCAAAATGCTCTCTGACATGGCCAGATGCAAGTACAAAATTTAGTTCTCACTAATTTCTGTGGTTAAAGTAAAAAGTAAATTTTTTGAAACCGTTCGATGCGACGCCCCACAAATAATTTTCAACGAACTGCGCGATCGCGGAAACAAAGTTTCGTGTTACCAATGTTTAGTCGGGGGCTGTTTCATTTTTTTTTTTTTTTT